>JAGFNQ010000337.1:472757-527442 GCA_024364735.1 Boesenbergia rotunda | reverse complement strand
AAATTGAAATGAAGATAATTTTAAAGCATAAACCCCGTTTTCGAAAAACATTTTGAAATGATAATGGTTTTTGTAAAGCACAATTTTTGAAAAATATAGTGATTATTTGAAAACATAATTTCATTCTCCCATTTAAAAAAAGTGAATATAGATTACTGAGAAGGGGGAACGATTTAAAAAAATAGAAGTTTTTTTGAAAGTAAAAAAATAAATATCTAAGCCCGGACTGTAGACAAAAAGAAATATCCTAAGTAATCCCCAAGGTGACTTTTTGTCATACAAGAATAAACTATTTTTCAAAAAAAAATATTTGTATAATGGTAAAGGAATGAAATAAATGTTATGAAATAAATTTCAGGTTAGTGAACAAAAGAGACTTGATTTTAATTATAATGATTTGAAACATTGACTCTTAGTTAAAAAGTTAAATTTGATTAAGATTTAATTGAATTTAATTGATTTAATTAAGATTTAATTGAATTTAATTGATTTAATTAAGATTTAATTAAATTTAATTATGATTTAATTGAATTTAATTGATTTAATTAAGATTTTATTGAATTTAATTGGTTTAATTAAGATTTGATTGAATTTAATTGGTTTAATTAAGATTTAATTAATTTGAAAGATTTAATTAAGATTTGATTGAATTTAATTGGTTTAATTAAGATTTGATTAATTTGAAATATTTAATTAAGATTTGATTAATTTGAAAGATTTAATTAAGATTTGATTAATTTGATTTAGTTGGTTGGGTTGGACTTAACTTTTAGGTCCTAAGCATCTCACCCATTTCTAAGTGACAAAACAGGATATCCTTAACTGTTTTGTGAGATGCATATTTTAATAGAAAGATTTATTTTGAAAAGGTCATGATTAATTTTGAAAAGTTAAATTAATTTTTTAAACCCAATTTAAATTTGTTTTGAAAGGAGATATTTGAATCTAAAATTAACTGAAAATTTGTGTAAGATTCAAATTTAACAAAGAGTAAATTGAATTTGAATTTCAAAAATTGGCTTCCAGGTCTTGGCGATGCACAAGGCCTTCTTTGGCCGTAGCCTTATTGGATCATCAACCCTTTCCTAGACAAAGCTTTTAGTGAAATTTCATCTTCAAAATTACTTTTTGGTAACTTTTGGTCTAACTAGTTTGGGTCTTGGATCGGTAGCTTCGGCTAGTTTCACCAGTCTAAAGAGACCAAGTAGAGTATACTTGATCTTATTAGAATTGGCTTCCCTAACGTACTATCATCTCACCGCCACCCAATACTATGTTGTTCAAATTTCAGTTAATCGTTTTAGTCCTTAAGCTAACCATCCCTAATTCTATGCAAAAGAAAAAAAAAATAAAAAGCAATATACAATTAAAGCAAAAAAAATGATCTAAGTTACATCATAATCGAAATAAAACTTTGGTTTCTTAAAATCAGCAATGTTGTGAATTATGTTTTCTAATATATTAACCTTAACTAATTTATATGAATTAATCAAGTTATTTGAGATAAATAATGGATTTTCAAATATTGAAAACTTATCTTTCCCGATCATTTGTCTAGTACTCTTGTAATGATCACGAGCTAATCGGACCAGTTTGGGTCGATTTCCCTCATTGTCTTCTGATTCGGAGTCTAAGTTGGACTCGGGTATAGGTTGAAGCTTCTTCTTTGGAGTTTTCCCTGCACTTGAAATTATACCTTCCTCGACCATTATAGCATGAGTCTGATTATATAATTGTAATTCTGGAACAAATTCAAAATTGGTTACCATTTTTGTTTCAGTCACTTTGTCTTCTGACTCTGGCTCGAATTCGCAGTCAAGTATGGATTCTATCTCATCTTCTGATTCAGAGTCAACTTTGAAGTCTGGTGCTGACTCTTCGTGTAGGTTGATTAGCTTCTCCCACATCTCTTTGGCACAGTTGAAGGATCCGACCCGCTTCAATTCTTCGTTAGTTAGGCCACATTGCAGGATTGCAGTCGCCTTTGCATCTACCTCAATCTTCCTCAGAGTTGGTTCGTCCAGTTTATCCCAGGCGATTGACTTTCCATTTTCTGTAGGTACTAATAACCCTGTTTGGATCATCATCCATAAATCCAGATGGGTCTTTAGGTGGGATTCCATTAGACCCTTCCAGGTTCTGAAGTTCTCGCCACAGAATAGGGGTGGATGGACACTATTCCACTCTTGGTTGGCCATTTAGATTATACCTTGTACACAAAGGAAACACCAAAAATGTACCAAGACTTGGTCTTGGATTAGTAGTGCGGGAGAAGGGGAAAAAATAGCCAAAAAAAAATTACACGAATTTCGAGGCAGAATAATAATAAAATAATGAAAATAATTTATGATAAATTTTTGAAAATGTTGATTTTCTCAATTCTGATTAATAATGAAAAAAATAAGAATTTAATGTTTGAGAAAAAATTTTGCTCGAATTAAAGCAGCATGAATTTCGAGAAAAATATTAAAATAATAATAAAAAAATTTATGACAAATTTTCAAAAATTGTTTGTTTTATCAATTTTGACTTATAGTGAAAAAATGAGAATTCAAAATTAAAAAAGACGTAAGAATATTTTAAATACACCTACAGATATTATTTATTTGAAAATAAAAAAGCGAGACTGATCGAGTGGTGTTGATTAACAAAAAGAAAAGAAATGAAAAAAAAAATCGTAAATCCGAAAAACTCTCAAATTGGTGGTTGCACCAAATTTGAGCTTCCCCGCTCTGATACCACTTGTTGGATCGAGAAAACCGATAGAGGGGGGGTGAATATCGGAAAACTTTCAGATTTACGTAAAGAGCAATAGCACAGCGGATGTTAAAAACACACAACGCAAACACAGGAGGTTTTACTTGGTTCGGAGACTGTGTCGACTCCTACTCCAAGGCCCACGGTCGTTGACCGTTTACTTTAGGCAATTCTATATAGGCGCAAACAGTTTACAATAATTTGATTACAAAAATTAAGTGCAGTAAACAAAACACGCTCTTCTTTACCGACGCCCGGAGTAGATCGAATTTCTCGGAGCAGCAGGACGTCGTCGGCTCGTGTTGGAAGGTTTCCGGAGCAAGGCGCGAGAGCAGAAGAGCTTTGAGGCATTGAATTGAAGTGTTATTCTGAAGCCTTGGTCGAGGGCCCTTTATATAGGGCCTGGGGGCGCCCGGGACGTCGGGGGCGCTCCCCACGTGGCCTTTGATCCGCCAAAGTTTCGGTCAGCATCTATCCTCTGGATCCGCTTTGACCGGGGCACCCAGAGTGCTCGGGCGCCCGGATTGACCGAGTCAAACGTTATCTAACTTCGCTGGCTTCTGGATCGAGGCATGCACATGGGGGCGCCCGGGACGCAGGGGGCGCCCGGGAGCAGCGGGGGCGCCCCGCCCAGCAGTTGTTCGAAGCCTTCTTTACTTGATTTGTTTTGTATGCACCTTGGGGGCGCCCGGGAGCACGGGGGCGCCCACAGTATGTACTGTCGAAGCGTACTTTTTGCTTGTGTGTTTTGTGTTCACCTTGGGGGCGCCCGGGACACTCCGGGCGCCCTGGTCAGCTGTTGCCTCACTCCATTGAGGCACTCTGAGCAGTAGACACTCGTTCCTACGGTCCTGCATCCAGGGTTAGTCCAAAACACAACAAAACATTAAGTGGATAGTTTATACAGCCTTCGCTGTCTTGGTTCTGACTTTGATCTCCAAAATGGAGCCCTAGGTCGAACCGACGCCTACTGTTCCCTCGACGGGGAACGCGTCCTCACCTACTCCTCTCGGGAGAATTTACCAGATCCCAACCGTTCCTCTGGTTGGACTTTTTCCTGACGGTCCTTTGTCAGGTCTTGGATGCTGAGCTGTCCTTTGCTCGGAGCCTAGCATTCCTTTGCTAGGGCTTCAGTCCCAAGCTGTCCTTCGCCTGGCGCCTAGCAATCCTTCGCTAGGGCTGTGATACTGGCAGTCCTTCGCCAGTTGCCTAGCAGTCCTTCGCTAGGGCTTGGATACTGGCAGTCCTTCGCCAGTTGCCTAGCAGGCCTTCGCTAGGGCTTGGATACTGGTAGTCCTTCGCCAGTTGCCTAGCAGTCCTTCGCTAGTGCTTGGATACTGGCAGTCCTTTGCCAGTTGCCTAGCAGTCCTTCTCTAGGGCTTTGTCTCTGCACACTTAAGTAACAACATTAGATCACACACAATACTTAACTTTGAATCCTTTGCCAATATCAAAACAAGGTTCGATATGGTACTTTCTGCACCAACAGAATGTGCTTAGAAAAGAAAGGATGTGACCCAAAACCCCTTACAAAATATTAAGGCCAACACCTTCCATTAATATGGATAGAACCGGAGTTTTGTTTCTCGTTTAGGTTGATGGGCACATCCATGCCCGGCTTGAACCTCAACATGTTCAAATCATGGAATTAGTTGATAATTAATATAGTTGGAGTCAGAGGTCAATCCTTAGTTTTGGTTGTTGGACACATCCAAGCCTGACTAAACGATTGAATGAGCTCCAACTATATTAAAACTATTTCTTGATTAATGGGTCAGCCTTAAGCTTGGAGCATCGATTTGTTGTGCCACAGCCAAGGTCGATGTAAAGAGAGATGCAGTTGGGTGTTATGTATAATGTTACATACTTGTTAATGAGTTAACAACCCAATGATTTATGCAAACATTCAATTAGTTGATAGCATAAAGTGATAGTTACATATATGTGTTGTGTAATCGGTATAATTACCTACCTTCATAGCTAAGAATAACTTGATGGCCACAGCCATGGTTGTTCTTATCTATGGTTGGATATCAACCTATTTGGAGATGCTCCTACGATCTCCCGAATTGATAAAAAGGGATATTCAATTCGAAAAATAAATAGGATTTAATTAATGTATATTGATGCATTCTTTATCATTCTTCTCACATAAGCTCAATTTGTATTTCTAGGATAATCACTCGATCATGTCTTCTCTGAATTAGCGTTCTATTTTGGACACCAATAAGTTAACTAAGGACAAAAAGACTGAAAAGACACCAAAAGGCACTTGCCATCACTGTGGCAAGGAGGGTCACTGGCGAAGAAACTGCAAGGTTTATCTTGAGTCCTTGAAGAAGAAGGCATCCGATGCCCCATCCTCTTCAGGTATCTTCATTATTGAATGTCACTCTATTTCCTCTAATACCTGGGTACTTGATACTGGGTGCAGCTCACATATATGTAATGACATACAGGGACTAAGGAATAGAAGAAGACTCGTCAAGGGAGAAGCGAATTTGCGAGTTGGAAATGGAGCAAAGATTGCTGCTGTTGCCATCGGAACATATTTGCTAAAGCTCCCTACAGGACGTGTCTTAGAATTGGATAATTGTTATTTTGTTCCTTCATTAATGAAGAACATTGTATCTATTTCATGTTTGAATGAAAAGGGTTATCATTTAACTTTTAGTAACAATTGTTGTTACATAACTTTAAATGGCGTTATTTATGGGAATGGAACTTTATGCAATGGTATCTACACGTTAGATTTATCCGGTGACGTTTTCAATATCGAAGTTAGCAACAAACATGCTCGAATAGATAATTGAATAGACTCCTACACGTGGCATTGTCGTCTTGACCATATAAGTAAGAAACGCATGACCAAATTACACCGATGTGGAATTTTGGAATCATTTGAACTCGGTTCATTTGATACATGCGAATCATGCTTAAAAGGCAAGATGGTCAAATTACCCTTTTCCGAAAAATGTAATCCAGTGGGAGAATTACTTGGTCTAATACATACTGATGTATGTGGACCAATGTCAACTCTTGCACAAGGAGGCTATAGCTACTTCATCACCTTTATCGATGATCACTCACGATTCGGGTATGTGTTCTTGATGAAACACAAATTTGAAGCTTTTGAGAAATTCAAAGAGTTCAGAATGAAGTAGAGAAGCAGCTTGGCAAAAGTATTAAGATACTTCGATCCGATCGAGGTGGTGAATACTTAAGTCAAGAGTTTCAAGATTATCTTCGGGACAATGGGATATTGTCCCAATGGACTCCGCCGTATACACCACAGCATAATGGTGTATCTGAGAGGCACAACCGAACCTTGATGGACATGGTTAGGTCGATGATGAATCATGCAACTCTTCCAAAATCATTTTGGGGCTATGCACTTAAAATAGCTGTTTACTTGCTAAACAGAGTCCCGACCAAGGTAGTCTATACTACTCCATATGAGACATGGAATAGTAATAAATCTCACTTAACTCACCTTAAGATATGGGGTTATCCTGCTTATGTGAAGCAGACTATATCAGACAAATTGGATGCTATGTCTGATAAATGTTTATTTATTGGAAACCCTAAGGAAACGAAGGGTTACCAATTCTATCATCCCTTGGAACAAAAGGTGTTTGTTTCAAGGCATGCTGTATTTCTGGAAAAAGAATTTCTTTTACAAGAAAACAGTGGGAGTGGCATTGAACATGATGAAGTTCAAGAAACTCCAATAGACATTCAGAGACACCTAGTCTAGACCCACAACCAATAACTCATAATGATGAGCTATCAGTTGAACCTAAAACAACACCACCTCTTCGTAGGTCTGATAGGACACGCAATATTCCAGAGAGATACGGATTTCTCATAAGTGAATCGAACGACGTGTTACTCATAAGCGATGACAAACCTATCAGTTATGAAGATGTTCTGAAAAATTCAGAAAGGGACAAATGGCTTGAAGCCATGAAGTCGGAAATGGATTCCATGTAAGAAAACCAAGTATGGGACTTGGTTAACCCACCTGAAGGGATTAAGCCCATAGGGCGCAAGTGGGTTTTCAAGAAGAAAACCGACATGGAAGGTAATATTGTTACCTTTAAGGCTAGATTAGTGGCAAAAGGATATCGTCAGAAACAAGGAATTGATTATGACGAAACCTATTCGCCAGTAGCTATGCTTAAATCCATTCGGATGCTCCTGGACATAGCAGCTCATTATGATTATGAGATATGGCAAATGGATGTGAAAACAGCATTCCTTAATCGAAACCTGCTTGAGGATGTATACATGATACAACCTGAAGGTTTCACATCGGTTGATAAAACCAAAGTATGCAAGCTTCGACGATCCATATATGGACTGAAGCAAGCATCCAGGAGCTGGAACATCCGTTTTGATGAGACAATCAAAGAGTTTGATTTCTCACAAAATCCTGACGAACCTTGTGTGTACAAGAAGGTTAGTGGGAGTGCAGTCGTATTCCTAGTATTATATGTCGATGACATATTACTTATAGGAAACGATATATCAGTCTTACAGTCGGTTAAAATTTAGTTGTCCAAAACTTTCTCCTTGGGATTAGAATCTATAGAGATAGATCAAAATGGTTGCTTGGTCTTTCACAGTCTACATATATAGACCGAGTGCTAAAAAGGTTTAGCATGTCGGAATCTAAGAAAGGTTACCTTCCCATCAGGCATGGGATCAACCTTTCAAAGTCTATGTGTCCGCGCACAGAAGATGAGAGGATTTGCATGAATAAGATTCCTTATGCATCCGCGATAGGATCTATCATGTATACAATGTTATGTACTAGGCCCGATGTATCGTATGCTCTGAGTGTCATGAGCAGATACCAGTCTGATCCAGGAATGGAACATTGGGCGGGTGTCATTGCAATCCTTAAGTACTTAAGAAGAACTAAGGATGTGTTCCTAATATATGGAGAAGGAGATATGGTAATACGTGGGTATACTGATGTCAGTTTCCAGACAGATAAGGATGACTCCAAATCTCAGTCTGGATACGTATTTACTTTGAATGGAGGCGCAATAAGTTGGAAGAGTTCCAAACAAGACACCGTAGCGGATTCTACCACGGAAGCGGAATATATCGCAGCTTCGGAAGCAGCAAAGGAAGCAGTCTGGATCAAGATGTTTGTCTCCGAACTTGGTGTGGTTCCAACCACTGATGAAGCAGTGCCGGTTTACTGCGACAACAATGGAGCTACTGCACAAGCAAAGGAAACAAGGTCTCATCAGCGATCCAAACACGTGCTTCGCCGCTATCATCTGATCAGAGAGATTATAAGTAGGATTGATATACAAATTGAGAAAATTCCCACTGAAAGGAATTTAGAGGATCCTTTAACTAAGGCCTTACCTCAAAGTAAGTTTGAGGGTCATGTTAGAGCCTGTGGTATTGGATACCGTAGCGATTGTCATTAGGCCAAGTGGGAGTTTGTTAGTAATATGAGAGAAGTGTCCTAGGGCAATCGCCTTATGATTGTAATCATTTACTTAAATAAATGAATATTCACTATTTGAGTGTACATATTTGTGTATTTGATTGAGATCTTAAACTCATTCACTGAATGTCCGCAATACAATTCACAGCATGAGAGAATTTGTGATGAATTCACAACTAGTGATTATCTCTACATGTGCAATTGTGAAGTATTAAAATTGTCCCTAGTCGATGAATTGATAAATACGGACACTATCAATTCTGTTGAGACTAGCATGGGTTATTCTCTAATCAGCTGATTCTGACTGGCTGGTGACATTGGGATGTCCGAAAACAAACATGAATGGTAGTTAAGGGAACTAGTTCATTGGAGTGACTGGCTGTAAAACTTCATTTGGTAGTCTATATATAGACATGTCAGTGAAGTTCTTACTGCAGCATAAGTGCGATGTTCCTTTGACTTGCGGTGTTCAAGTTATCTTGGTCATGGAGACTTATACTTTAACATCTTAAGCAAGCATCTCCAAGGAGGTGTGGACCCAGGATGGTTGGGTATAAGCCGAAGTGCCCGAAGATGTTTGAACAGCCTACAAAGGATTCACCACTCCTTGCAAGGGGATGTATACCCAAGGCCTATCGTCGGATTGTTACTCAAAGCCTCTGGCCAGAGCATGACATGTTCAGAGTATGAGTCTCTGAAATACATGAGAGTAATTAGAATCCATTGGACGAGAAAGACATTACTTGGGCTAGGTGTGACGTAGTCAGCCTTGTGGGGACTGACACACATAGACCGTGTCCTGATCCAAGTGGGTATAAGATGGTGAAGGGAATGAGGCACGATTCATTATAGCTGCTGAAGGGTTTCAGAATTATTTCTGAGGTCAACCGTTGATCTTTCGATTAATTGGAGGTCATGATGTACTACTAGGCGCCACTCATGATCGTTCTATAATTGGTTGATTATAGACGACCAATATAAATCGAAAGCCTATTTAGTCACACGCACTACGAGTAATCCGAGGGATTTAAAACGAGTTGAAAATTAGATTTTTCGATCAAGAGAAATAAGTCGAATCTGAATTTATCATAGGCGCATCGGAAACTTAAAATGGCTAAGTCTTTTGAAGGCTTATTGGGCGAATTAAATGAGTTTAATTCGTGAGGAGGCGGCTTGGTTTGGCCGGCCAAAGAGGGTCCCCACCCTCTTTGGTTTGGCCGGCCACCACAAGGAGAGAAACCAATTTATTTGGTTTAAATTATAAAATAAATCAAGCGTGATTTGTTTTATAAAATTATGGATAAATAAATTTTTATAAAGAAATTTATATAAAGAAATTTATATAAAGAGATTTATTTTCATGGAAATTAAAATAAACCTTGGATTGGTTTATTTTATTTTATAAAATCAATTATGAATTGATTTTTCCATGATAAGAAAAATTTATATAATAAATTTATTCTTTTTATGGAAATTAAAATAAACCATGGATTGGTTTATTTTATTTTATAAAATCAATTATGAATTGATTTTTCCATGATAAGAAAAATTTATATAATAAATTTATTCTTTTTATGGAAATTAAAATGAACCATAGATTGGTTTATTTTATTTTATAAAATCAATTATGAATTGATTTTTCCATGATAAGAAGTGAAAATTTATTCCATAATAAAAGGGGAGATGTGTTTGTTTTATTATAAAGTTAGTTATAATAAAACTTGGCATAACGGAATAATTAATAAGAAAATTTATAAGATAAATTTCTTATAAAAATTTATTCCGTTAAAGGGGAGACTTGGCAATGGAGAGGCTACTATATAAAGGAACCTAGGCAAGGCTTGAATTCCAATCAAGAGATAATGTAACAAGCTCTCTCTCTCTCTCTCTTATTCTCTCCCTCTCTCTCTCTAGGGCCGGTGCCCCTTTCTCTCTCTAGGGCCGGCACCCCTTTCACTCTCTAGGGCCGGCGCCCTCTCTCCTCCCCTAGGGCCGGCGCACCGCCTAGGGTTGCCGTGAGCCTCCTCCACCAAGAAGGTGCCAAAGAAGAAGAAGAAGCGGGTCGCGACTCTCTCATTCCCTTCCCCGGAATCTTGATTCCGTTACTTGGTGGTTAGTTTCCATCTCTCTCTCTTGATATTCTAGTTGTGCCTTTGGAGAATCTAGTAATTCTCGTCGGCACAAAACTCGTGGCTTTGCAAAGTCATTCCGAAGAGAACTCGGCGTGGACGCGAATAGAGGCGGAGCTTCCAAGGGACGCTACGGTTGGATCTCGTCCCTTACTTCGAGTTACGCGAGGTATTGAGTAAATTAGTTTACTTTCTGTAAAATTTTAATTTATGATCATGTCCACACATCATAAGGTTGCATGCTAGATACGTGGTAAAAATAATTTGAGATATTATTTATGCTAATTCTTCTGCTGCACGCAATTATTATTTAAAATTACGAACCCGTATCCATGTCAACATGCACTCAGTCCCAACACCTGATTCCCCTATGATTCTGGATTTGAGGAAATGGATTGAGAATCCCAAAACTTAGATCGGGTTGTCAAACAACAAAAAGGGGGAGATTATTGATGCAGTCTGGCCTTGATTGTTGTTTTGGTGCTGACAACGATTTAGGTTTAGGTTGATGACTATGATTATGTTTAAGTCCTGATCGAGGATTAGGCATGGTTTGGAAAATCCTAGCCTGGAGGGTTAGGTGTTGAAAATCCTAGTCTGGAGGGCTAGGTGTT
This sequence comes from Boesenbergia rotunda, assembly GCA_024364735.1. Lineage (NCBI taxonomy): Eukaryota > Viridiplantae > Streptophyta > Magnoliopsida > Zingiberales > Zingiberaceae > Boesenbergia > Boesenbergia rotunda. The sequence goes on along the minus strand of JAGFNQ010000337.1, from coordinate 516,472 downwards.
GGAAAATCCTAACCTGTAGGGTTAGGTGTTGAAAATCCTAGTCTGGAGGGCTAGGTGTTGGAAAAGTCCTAATTCAGAAGGGTTGGGTGAAAAGACCTAGCTTGGAGTGCTAGGTGAAAAGTCCTAACTTGGAGGGTTAGGTGCAAATTCCCATCCTGGAGAATTAGGTGAAAAAGTGCTGGCTTGGAGGGCTAGGTGCCTAGCTTGGAGGGCTAGGTTGGATGATGTCCTAACTTGGAGGGTTAGGTGCAAATTCTCAACTTAGAGAGTTAGATGGAAAAATCCTTAGCTTGGAGGGCTAAGGTGGATGGAAACTTAGCTTGGAGGGCTAAGTTTAAGTCCCTAGATCGGTCTGGTGACCGATCAGGGAGCACACAATGAGGTTGGGAACCTACTGTACTGCTCCTGATCGATCCGGTGACCGATCAGGGAGTGCGTGTTTCACCCACTGCTTGGCTCCTGATTGGTCTGGTGACAGATCAGGGAGCAAACAGTGAGGTTGAGTTCCCCTGCTGATCTACACCTGATCGGTCTGGTGACCGACCAGGATCACTGTGCAGATCGTTCTGGAGAACGATCTAGCTTCGTGGATTTCTCAGTAAGATCGATCAGGACGGTGCCTGATCGGTCAGGTGATGATCTGATCGGATTGGTGACCGATCAGGAGAACCCCTGATCGGTCAGTTGACCGATCAGAAGGCTTAGGCTGAGAAACTCAGAAATCGCCCGATATAAGGGTGGATCGGTCCGGTGAACGATCCACGACCTGGGATCGGTCCAGAAGAATCTCAAAGAAATCGCGATTTCTGATTGAGCGATGGCGATCGATCAGGACAGAGCCTGATCGGTCTGGACCCAGCCTGATCGGTCTGGTGACCGATCAGGAGGCTCTCTGATCGGTCAGGTGACCGATCACTTTAATTCAAATTGCACTGTCAGACGCTCTGATCGTGTCTGACCGTATCCGATTCGCTGCTGTTTGCCTCTGATATTTGATTTGCTGTGTGATATACTGCTCTAACAGTCTGATTAAGCTGCAGGTGATAGGGGAGGATTCAAACACTCAAGGAGAAGTCAATGGAGGCTTTCCTTGGAGCAGGTTTGTCCATTTCTCATCTCAGGTTGCAACGACTGGAGCTGCAGGACTGAAGCCGCTGACTGAAGCTTGGCTGAGGGAGCTCAGGAAGTTCAGTGGTAGCTGGCGTTGGTAGTGAGGCAGCTGGATGCTGCTGGAGATGAGGTCACTCGAAGCTTAGTGGAGAAACAAAAGGGACGAGAGACAGGTTCGTTGAAGCAAAGTTCCATAGCTTGGGTTTTGAGTTTTTGCCGCCTTGAGTTCTCCACGACTGCTTGCTGTGTTCTTGAAGTTTCCATCATTCTGAGCAAGCGATTGAGAAGCAATCATCCATTACTTGAGCGCTTGAAGGAGAGAATGAGAAGCTTGGAATCCGACAGTGGAAAGACACGAAGAAGGGTTCTTGCGTGAGATCGCCACTGGGTGGAGCTCAGGGAAGCTTGCTGCGTTCTTGTCCGTGATAAGTGTTTAAGTAAGATCCTTCTTGTTGTTTCTTTGTGCTTAAACTCTATCTGTGATTGAAACACTGTGGAGAGGTTACTCCACCGAGAAGGAGGTTGCTTTTTATCCGGTGATCACCGGGGCTTGATCTGCCAACGATCAAGGGATCGCCCACCTTAAGGGCACGCCAAGGAGTAGAGGAAAGTTATCCCCGAACCTTGTAAATCCTCCTTGTTAGCGATCTTGCTAGCTGTGTTTGGTTTGTTTGCGCATTAGTTTTCTGCACACCTTGTTTTCTATTCTTTCCGCTGTGCTATTGATTTCTAAGTTGCAGAAACTTGCTAAGTGCCAAAGGTTGCATTGATTGGCTATATTCACCCCCCCTCTCTAGCCATCCCGTTTCCAACACAATTCTCATATTGATCTTGTGATCTTTCAATTTGTGTCATGATTCCATTTCTGTGATTAAATTTCGACAATGATCAACTCTATCAATCCATTAGAAAATCATCTAAGGGACAGGAATAAATAGAGGGTAGCTCGAGGGGCAAAACCCCTTCCTCATTAGCACCCTCCCGAAGGCCACAGCCTTCCTCCAGTTCCCGCTTTCCAAATGCTGCCTGCAAACAGGCTTTTCACTCACGGGCTTTTAAACTGCTACCGTGCGGATCAATTGATGTCCCCTTTCTGACCGAGCACTGTCCCTCAATCATGGATATAGTCACCTTTTATAACCTTGGCTTTCTCCTCTCTCTGGAGAGGACTATCAATTACGACCTGGTCTCCGAGTTTTACAACAAGCTTCAGCAGGGACCTCAGGGGGGCTAAGTGCCAAAGGTTGCATTGATTGGCTATATTCACCCCCCCCCCTCTCTAGCCATCCCGTTTCCAACACAATTCTCATATTGATCTTGTGATCTTTCAATTTGTGTCATGATTCCATTTCTGTGATTAAATTTCGGCAATGAGCAACTCTATCAATCCATTAGAAAATCATCTAAGGGACAGGAATAAATAGAGGGTAGCTCGAGGGGCAAAACCCCTTCCTCATTAGCACCCTCCCGAAGGCCACAGCCTTCCTCCAGTTCCCGCTTTCCAAATGCTGCCTGCAAACAAGCTTTTCACTCACGGGCTTTTAAACTGCTACCCTGCCGATCAATTGATGTCCCCTTTCTGACCGAGCACTGTCCCTCAATCATGGATATAGTCACCTTTTATAACCTTGGCTTTCTCCTCTCTCTGGAGAGGACTATCAATTACGACCTGGTCTCCGAGTTTTACAACAAGCTTCAGCAGGGACCTCAGGGGGGCTTCGAGTTCACTACTCGAGTCGCCAAGAAGAACCTTGATTTCTCTTATAAGATTCTAGCGGAGTACTTAGGTGGTCGACGATCACCTAACCTCTATTCGATCTATCCCGAGCTCCCTGATCCTCTATCTCCTCCATTTGCGGATGTCACCCCCGACTCCATATATCAGCATTTCTTTGGCCATCCCTGTTGGGACCGGGTGCATGTTGACATGGATGCGGGTTCGTAATTTTAAAATTTAATTACGTGCAGCGGAAGATTTAGCATAAATAATTTCTCAAATTATTTAACCACACATCTAGCATGCATCCTTATATTGTGTAGACATGATCATACATTAAAATTTTACAGAAACGTAAACTAATTTACTTGTTACCTCGTGTAACTCGAAGAAAGGGACGAAATCCAACCGTAGCGTCCCTTGGAAGCTCCGCCTCTATTCGCGTCTACGCCGAGTTTTCTTCGGGATGACTTTGCAAAGCCACGAGTTTCGTGCCGACAAGAACTACTAGATTCTCCAAAGGCACGACAAGAATACCATGAGAGATATGGAAAGACTAACCACCAAACGAAGGACGGAATCAAAATTTCGGGAAGAAGGAAGGAGTTGCGCCAGCTTATTCTTCTTCTTCGGCAGCTGCTTGGTGGTGGTTGAAGCTCACGGCAAAAGGGGTTCTCCTTTTAGGGCCGGCGGCACTAGAGGAGGGAGAGGGAGAGAAGGAGAGAGAGAGAGGGCTTATTTCTAGATCTCTTGGATTAAGAATCAAGGCTTGCCTTGGTTCCTTTATATAGTAGCGTCTCAACCGCCAAGTCTCCTTTTCATGTAATAAATTTTCATAAGAAATTTATCATATAAATTTTTCTATGAATTATTCCATCATGCCAAGTTTTTATCATAATTTAATTTATAATAAAAATAACCATGTCTCCCTTTTCTTTATGGAATAAAATTTCATAAGAAATTTATTATATAAATTTTTCTTATCATGGAAAATCAATTCATAATTGAATTTATAAAATAAAATAAACCATTCAAGTTTATTTTAATTTCCATGAAAATAAAAAACCAAAACCTTGGTTTATAAAATTTATATTATCCATAATTTTATAAAACAAACCACGCATGATTTATTTTATAACATGAACCAAACAACTTGGTTCTCCCTTTTGATGTGGCCGGCCAAACAAAGAGGGTGGGGACCCTCTTTGGCCGGCCAAACTCAAGCCAAGACCATATGAATTAAACTCATTTAATTCGTCCAATAAGCCTTCAAAAGACTTAGCCATTTTATGCTTCCGATGCGTCTCTGAAAAATTCAGATTCGACTTATCTCTCTTAATCGAAAAATTCAATTTTCAACTCGTTTTAAATCCCTCGGATTACTCATAGTGCGTGTGACTAAATAGGCTTTCGATTTATATTGGCCGTCTATAATTAACCAATTATAGAACGATCATGAGTGGCACCTAGTAGTACATCAAGATCCTCAATTAATCGAAAGATCAATGGTTGACCTCAGAAATTATTCTGAAACCCTTCAGCAGCTATAATGAATCGTGCCCCATTCCCTTCACCATCATATACCCACTTGATTCAGGACATGGTCTATGTGTGTCAGTCCCCACTAGGCTGACTACGTCACACCTAGCCCAAGTAACATTTTCTCGTCCCACGGATTCTAATTACTCTCATGTATCTAAGAGAACCATACTCTGAACATGTCATGCTCTGGCCAGAGGCTTCGAGTATCAATCCGACGATAGGCCTTGGGTATGCATCTCCTCGCAAGGAGTGGTGAAACCTTTGTAGGCTGTTCAAACATCTTCGGACACTTTGGCTTATACCCAACCATCCTGGGTCCACACCTCCTTGGAGATGCTTGCTTAAGATGTTAAAGTATAAGTCTCCATGACCAAGATGACTTGAACACCGCATGTCAAAGGAACATCGCACTTATGCTGCAGTAAGAACTTCACTGACATGTTTATATATAGACGACCAAATGAAGTTTTACAGCCAGTCACTCCAATGAACTAGTTCCCTTAACTACCATTCATGTTTGTTTTCGGACATCCCAATGTCACCAGCCAGTCAGAATCAGCTGATTAGAGAATAACCCATGCTAGTCTCAACAGAATTGATAGTGTCCGTATTTATCAATTCATCGACTAGGGACAATTTCAATACTTCACAATTGCACATGTAGAGATAATCACTAGTTGTGAATTCATCACAAATTCTCTCATGCTGTGAATTGTATTGCGGACATTCAGTGAATGAGTTTAAGATCTCAATCAAATACACAAATATGTACACTCAAATAGTGAATATTCATTTATTAAAGTAAATGATTACAATCATAAGGCGATTGCCCTAGGACACTTCTCTCATATTACTAACAAACTCCCACTTGGCCTAATGCCAATCGCTACAGTATCCAATACCACAGGCTCTAACATGACCCTCAAACATGCTTTGAGGCGATGCCTTAGTTAAAGGATCCGCTAAATTTCTTTCAGTGGGAATTTTCTCAATTTGTATATCATTCCTACTTATAATCTCTCTGATCAGATGATAGCGGGGAAGCACGTGTTTGGATCGCTGATGAGACCTTGGTTCCTTTGCTTGTGCAATAGCTCCATTGTTGTCGCAGTAAACCGGCACTGCTTCATCAATGGTTGGAACCACACCAAGTTCTGAGACAAACTTCTTGATCCAGACTGCTTCCTTTGCTGCAATATATTTCGCTTCCGTGGTAGAATCCGCTACGGTGTCTTGTTTGGAACTCTTCCAACTTATTGCGCCTCCATTCAAAATAAATATGTATCTGGACTGAGATTTAGAGTCATCCTTATTTGTCTGGAAACTGGCATCTGTATACCCACGTATTATCATATCACCTTCTCCATATATTAGGAACACATGTTAGTGATATGAGAGAAGTGTCCTAAGGCAATCGCCTTATGATTGTAAACATTTATTTCAATAAATGATAATTCACTATTTGAGTATACATGTTTGTGTATTTGATTGGGATCTTAAACTCATCTACTGAATGTTCGCCATACAATTCACAGCATAAGAGAATTTGTGATGGGATCACAACTAGTGATTATCTCTAAATGTGCAAATGTGAAGTGTTGGAAATATCCCTAGTCGATGAATTGATAAATACGGACATTATTAGTTCTGTTGAGACTAGCATGGGTTATTCTCTATTCTGCTGATTCTCACTGGCTGGTGACATTGGGATGTCCAGAGATAAACATGGATGCTAGTTAAGGGAACTAGTTCATTGGAGTGACTAGCTGTAAGACTTCATATGGGAATCTAACATGTAGATATGTCAATGAAGATCTTACTGCGGCTTAAGTGCGATGTTCCTTTGACTTGTGGTGTTCAAGTCATCTTGGTCATAGAGACTTATACTTTGACATCATAAGCAAGCATCTCCAAGGAGGTGTGGACCCAGGATGATCGGGTATAAGCCGAAGTGGCCGAAGATGTTTGAACAGCCTACAAAGGATTCACCACTCCTTACGAGGAGATGTATACCCAGGCCTATCGTCGGATTGTTACTCAAAGCCTCTGGCCAGAGCATATCATGTTTAGAGTGAGAGTCTCTAAAATACATGAGAGTAATTAGAAATCCAAAGGACGAGTAAGACATTACTTGGGCTAGGCCTGACGTAGTTAGCCTAGTGGGGACTGACACCATTGACCGTGTCCTGAACCAAGTGGGTATAAGGTGGTGAAGGGAATAGGGCACGATTCATTAGAGCTGCTGAAGGGTTTCAGAATAATTTCTTCTGAGGTCAAACCGTTGATCTTTCGATTAATTGGGGATCATGATGTACTACTAGATGCCACTCATGATCGTTCTATAATTAGTTAATTATAGATGGCCAACATAAATCGAAAGCCTATTTAGTCATACGCACTACGAGTAATCTGAGGGATTTAAAACGAGTTGAAAATTGGATTTTCCGATCAAGAGAAATAAGTCGAATCTGAGTTAGTCAGAGGCGCAATGGAAGCTAAAAATGGCTAAGTCTTTTGAAGGCTTTTCGGGCGAATTAAATGAGTTTGATTCGCGGCGGTTCGGGTTGGTTTTGGCCGGCCAAAGAGGGTGCCAAAACCCCTTTGGTGGCCGGCCACAATAAGAGGAGAAAACCCAATTAATTTTGGTTTAATTAATAAGATAAATCCAGCACGATTTATTTTATAAATTATAGATAAATAAATTTGTATAAAGAAATTTATATAAATAAATTTATAGAAATTTATTCTTTTATGGAAGATTAAAATAATCCATGAATTGGGTTTATTTTAATTTTATAAAATCAATTATGAATTGATTTTTCCATAATAAGAAAGTTTATAAATTTCTTATAAAATTTATTCTATAATTTAAAGAGAAGAGGAATTTGTTTTATTATAAATTAGTTATAATAAAACTTGGTTTAAACGGAATAATTCATAAGAATTTATAGGATAAATTTCTTATGATAATTAATTAGTTTTATTATAAAGTTAGTTATAATAAAATCCATAAGAGAATTTATAGGATAAATTTTCTTATGATAATTAATTTGTTTTATTATAAATTGGTTTATAATAAAGACTCGGTTTAAACGGAATAATTAATAAGAAAATTTATAAGATAAATTTCTTATAACTAATTCCGTTAATTCCGTTAATTCGGTTTAGAGGGAGACTTAGCAAAGGAGTTGCTACTATATAAAGAAACCAAAGGCTAGCCCTTATTCCTACATCAACTTATCATAGAGCTCTCCCACTCTCTCTTAATCTCTTCTCCTCTCCCTCTCCCTCTCTTGCCTAGGGCCGGCGCCCACCCTAGAGGATTAGGGCCGGCGCACAAAGGACTTCTTGGAGGAGGTCGTGAGCTTCAAGAAGAAGAAGGAGAACCCGAACACGAAGAAGAAGAAGCGGATAGCGACTCCTCTCTTCTCGGAATTCGATTCCGTTTTCTTCTTGGTTAGTTTCCTATCTTTCCTCTCTTGATCTTTCAAGTTGTGCCTATAGAGAATCTAGTAGTTCTCGTCGGCACAAAACTCGTGACTTTGCAAAGTCATCCCGAAGAGAACTTGGCGTGGACGCGAATAGAGGCGAAGCTTCCAAGGGACGCTACGGTTGGATCTCGTCCCTTTTCTTCGAGTTACGAAAGGTACAAAGTAAATTAGTTTACTTTTTCGCAAAATTTTATTTTATGATTATGTCAACACACCATAAGGTTGTATGCTAGATACGAAGTTTAAATAATTTTGGAAATTATTTTATGCAAATTCTTCCGCTGCACGTAAAAATTTTGAATTTTACGAACTCGTATCCTTGTCGACATGCACCCAGTCCCAACAACACATCCTTAGTTCTTCTTAAGTACTTAAGGATTGTCTTGACAGCCGCCCAATGATCCATTCCTGGATCTGACTGGTATCTGCTTGTGACGCTTAGAGCATACGATACATCGGGCCTTGTACATAACATAGCATACATGATAGATCCTATCGCGGATGCATAAGGAATCTTATTCATGCAAATCCTCTCGTCTTCTGTGCGCGGACACATAGACTTTGAAAGGTTGATCCCATGCCTGATGGGAAGGTAACCTTTCTTCGATTCCGACATGCTAAACCTTTTTAGCACTCGGTCTATATATGTAGACTGCGAAAGACCAAGCAATCGTTTTGATTTATCTCTATAGATTCTAATCCCAAGGATATAGGTTGCTTCTCCCAGGTCTTTCATGGAGAAAGTTTTGAACAACCAAATTTTAATCGACTGTAAGACTGATATATCATTTCCTATAAGCAATATGTCATCGACATATAATACTTGGAATACGACTGCACTCCCACTAACCTTCTTGTACACACAAGGTTCATCAGGATTTTGTGAGAAATCAAACTCTTTGATTGTCTCATCAAAACGGATGTTCCAGCTCCTGGATGCTTGCTTCAGTCCATATATGGATCGTCGAAGCTTGCATATTTAGGTTTTATCAACCGATGTGAAACCTTCAGGTTGTATCATGTATACATCCTCAAGCAGGTTTCCATTAAGGAAAGCTGTTTTCACATCCATTTGCCATATCTCATAATCATATGAGCTGCTATGGCCAGGAGCATCCGAATGGATTTAAGCATAGCTACTAGCGAATAGGTTTCGTCATAATCAATTCTTTGTTTCTAACGATATCCTTTTGCCACTAGTCTAGCCTTAAAGGTAACAACATTACCTTCCATGTCGGTTTTCTTCTGGAAAACCCACTTGCACCCTATGGGCTTAATCCCTTCAGGTGGGTTAACCAAGTCCCATACTTGATTTTCGTACATGGAATCCATTTCCGACTTCATGGCTTCAAGCCATTTGCCCTTTTCTGAACTTTTCATAACATCATCATAACTGATAGGTTCATCATCGCTAACGAGTAACACGTCGTTCGATTCACTTACGAGAAATCCATATATCTCTGGAATATTGCGTGTCCTATCAGATCTATGAAGTAGTGGTGTTGTTTTAGGTTCAACTGATAGCTCATCATTATGAGTTATTGGTTGTGGGTCTAGACTAGGTGTTTCTGTAATGTCTATTGTGTTGGTGCAGGCAGCACCCAAGTCAAACCTGTGTTTTGATAAATGGCAAAGGGTTCAAAAGTTAAGTCTTATTTGTTTATTAACATGCTACGTGAGTGTGCAGATTCAAGACCTAGCGAAGGACTGCTAGGCACCTGGCGAAGGAATGCCAGGAGACAATGACCTAGCGAAGGACTGCTAGGCACCAGGCAAAGGACAGCTTGGATCCGAAGACCTAGCAAAGGATTGCTAGGCACCAAGCAAAGGACAGCTTGGATCCGAAGACCTGGCGAAGGACTGCTGGGCACCAGGCAAAGGATAGCTTGGTACCAAAGACCTGGCAAAGGATTGCTGGGCAAAAAGTCCAACCGGAGGAGCCGGTTGGCGACAGGTAAACTCTCCTGCGAGGAGTAGGTGAGGATGTGTTCCCCGTCGAGGGAACAGTAGGCGTCGGTTCGACCTAGGGTTCCAATTTGGGAGACCCAAAGTCAGAACCAAGACAGCTAAGGCTGTATAAACATAATACTCTATTGCTTCATATTGTTTTGGACAAACCCTGGATGCAGGACCGAAGGAAAGTGTGTCTGCAGCTCAGAATCTCCAAAGGAGAGAGGCAAGTAGCTGAGCAGGGCGCCCTCAGTGTCCCAGGCGCCCCCAAGGCCAACACAATACATGCGAAGCAACAAGTGCTTCGGCTACTTATTGGTTGGGGCGCCCCTAGTGCCCAGGGCGCCCGCAGCGCCCAGGGCGCCCCCAGTGCCAAGGGCGCCCCGCGCCTACGCCAGCGAAGCCGATTACCCTTATCCAGCCGAGAAGCCCACGCTGAAGGAGTCAAACAGGGCGTCCCCTGCGTCTTGGGCGCCCCCAGTGTCAAACCTCAGCCCTATTCGAGTGGGATTGAGGTTGACCGAGCGATGCTCGGATCACGTGACACGTGGGGGTCTCCCCCGACGTCCAGGGCGCCCCGAGGTGCTATAAATAGCACCCAACGCCAAGGCTTTCGACGATCAAAGTTCTCGAACGCATTCACGCTCTTCTGCTTCCGCGCTCTGCACCGGCAACCTCCCGACTTGAGATACAAGCGCCGACGACGTCCTACTGCTCTTGAAAATGTAATCTACACCGGACGTCGGTAAAAAGAAGAGTTTAATTTCAGTACTGCACTTTAACTGTAATTCTATTTCTGTAACTGATTTTGCGCAATTATAGTATTGCCCGCAGTAAATGGTCAGCGACCATGGGCCTTGGAGTAGGAGTCGACCTAGGCTCCGAACCAAGTAAAAACCTTGTTGTTTGCGTGTTTTTGTTTTTAATCTTCCGCTACGCATTCTCTTTTCCAATCCGAACGTTTAACGATATTCACCCCCCTCTATCGTTTCTCTCGATCCAACAAGTGGTATCAGAGCGGGGAAGTTCAAATTTGGTGCAACCACCAGTTTGAAAAGTTTTCGGATTTCTTTTAAATTTTTCTTTCAATTATTTTTTCGTTCGAATTTCTTCTAATATCTTTTTTTTCGTTCGAATTTCTTCTAATATCCTTTTTCGTTCGAATTTCTTCTAATATTTTTTTTCGTTCGAATTTCTTCTCGTTGATCGAGGTTGGTGCAACACCCCTCGATATTTAATTTTCATTATCCTGCACTACTAATCCAAGACCAAGTCTTGGGACAAAGTTTTTCTTTCTCTTATCTCTTTTTCAGATAAAATACCTAATGGCCATGCAAGAAGGATTCAGCACAGTGAGACCTCCTCTTTTCAGTGGAGAAGACTTTTCCTACTGGAAAAGTCGAATGGAGGTCCACCTGAAAACTCAGGTGGACATGTGGATAATCATCCAGTCCGGACTGGAGATCCCCAAAAATGCTGAAGGAGTACCTCAAAGCTACACAGAGTGGGACACCGCTCTGAAACGAAAAATTGAAGCGGATGCAAAGGCGACCCAGACCCTTCAATGTGGCTTAACGAAAGAGGAGCTGAACCGGGTGGGCCCTTTCAACAGTGGCAAGGAGTTGTGGGGAAAACTGATCGAGCTGTACGAAGGAACATCAGACACTCGGATCAGCAAGAGAGATCTGCCCTTGAACTAGCTGTACACCATCAAAATGGCCGACAACGAAACAGCAGCTCAGCTTCACGCTCGAATCCAGGAACTGATGAACGGACTGCACACCATCGGTCACAAGGTAGATAACCGTGACCTAATAAGGTATGCTTTAAATGCTTTCTCGAGAAATACCTTTTGGGCATCTATGGTAGATGTATACAAGATTTCAAGGGACCTTTCAAAAATAAAATTAGATGAATTGTTCTCTGAATTAGAATTACACGAACAAACTAACTGCAATTTGGCCGAGAAAAGTATTGCCTTTGTTGTAGGTAAAACTGGAAGGACAACCAAGAAGAAGCCTCAACCTGAACCCAAGTCTAACTCAGATTCAGACACAGAAGATGAAGAAGGAGATTGACCAAAGCTGGTTCGACTGGCAAGAAACTACTACAAAGAATTGAAGAACCAAACCAACAAATGGAAAGTTAGCCGAAGAAGGGATGAACTAGCTGACCCACAAACGAAAAGAGCAAGCCCAACGTGACCTCCTACGAGTGCAAGAAGAAGGGCTACTACAAGACCGAATGCCCTAACTTGAAGGAAGCAAAAAAGACAAGGAAGAAGAAAGTGCTTCAAGCAACGTGGGACGAGTCCTCATCCGAAGAAGAAGAAGAGGTTCCACAATCGAACCTACTCAACTCCCTCAGAAGAAGTCGAGTCCGAGTCAGAATCAGAACAGGACGACGGCAGACTGACCTTTTCAGAAGATGGCGAAATCATGGTAAGTGGGAAGTGATTTCGTATCTTTCTCGAGATTTGGCGAAATCCAAACTCCGAATCGAATCCCTCCGACAGGAAGTAAAACTCCTGAAAGAGGGAGCTGATTCTAAACTCTTAACCGAGAAGGTTCAAGAAGGAGCTCCTACTCAAGTTGAAAAACTTGAGAAAGAGAACTCCTCCCTGAAAACTCAGGTTAAGGATCTTAGATCAGCCTTAGAACGATTCACCTCTGGTTCCAAGAATCTTGACATGATTCTTGGAAAACAGAAGTCGGTTCTAAATCGATCCGGACTAGGCTATAGAACCAAATCTAGGTAAGGATCCTATTATGCTGTACTGAACCAATCCAGACCTAAAGTTCAGGCATGGGTACCGAAACTGTGCCTGAACAAACAAACTGAATCAAATCAGTATTGGATCCCCAAGGACAAGATTCATATCTTGCCAAACCATTATCGTGGCTTTAGTCCAGGGGAAGCCAAATTAAAAACCATATTTATTGTTAGATAAAATCCAACTTTCTTCGTCCTTAAATTGCATGTTTGCTTGTTTATTTAATTTCTGCAATTTGTCATGTTTAGAATTAGGAATGGTTAGTTTAAGGACTGAACCAACTTAAGTGAAATTTGACAACATAGCATTGGGTGACAACATAGTATTAGGGAAACCAATTCTAATAAGGTCAAGTATTCTTTACTTGGTCTCTTTAGACTGGTGAAACTAGCCGAAGCTACCGATCCAAAACCCAAACTAGTTAGACCAGAATTTTTCAAAGATTAAATTTAAAAATGAAATTTCATTGAAAGGCTTTGTCAAGGAAAGGGTTGATGATCCAATAAGGCTACGACCAAAGAAGGCCTAGTTCCTCGCCAAGACCTGGAAGCCAATCTCTAAAATTCAAATTCATATTAGTCTTTGTAAAATTCAAATCTAACACAAATTTTCAATTACTTGTAGACTTAAACATTCTTTTCAAAATAAATTCAACTGGTTTCAAAAATTAATTAAGTTTTTCAAAATAAATCATGATTTTCGAAAATTCTTTTATCATAACCTGTCTCACAAAACCTTAAGGCTAGCATGGTTGATAACCCTAGACTGGGTGAGACGACAAACTTAATGAAAATTCGTTTAACAACTGCATTTTTTTGTTTGTTTAGTTTTGAACGGCACTGACTTAACGCTAGGCAAACCATGGCTAAAACAGTCAAATCAGGTCAAACCTGGTCAAGCAAGTCAAATCTGGTCAAATGCAGTCAAACAAGTCTATCAAAACACAAGGAGACTTTGCTAGGGCACCCATGACCCTTCGGGCGCCTCCCACCACACACATATCAATCTTTCAAGACAAAAGGGCCCAAAACAGTCGTTTAGGGTGCCCAGACCCTTACGAGTGCCCTGAGGCTCATCAAGAGGCAGAAAGCTGTCACTCCACGCTGACCAGGGCGCCCGGATGCTCCCGGGCGCCCCATATAGCCATTCAAAGACATAAAGTTGCCAAAAGGCAGCTGCAGCCCTGTCAGGGCGCCCTCGCCTGGCGGGGCGCCCTCGCCAGCCAGGGCGGCCTCCCGCTACAAGGCGCCCGGAAATGCCCTATAAAAGGGCTTCATACCCCCTCCTTCTCTTCACACTCAAACCACTCCTCTCCTTCAACTCTCTACTTTCCAAGAGACCTTGCAAGCTCTCATCCTCAACCATGCCTCCCCGAGCTGCCCGGTATAATTTTTTTTGCAAATAAGTTTTTTTTGTTCGTTAATGCAATTCCTTCATACTTTCTTTAAATGCATATTTCTTATCTTAGAAGACGCCGACCAAACCAGGCAGAACCCGATACCCAACCTAGTCCTGATCCTAGGTTTTCAAATTTAGAATTGTGAAATAAGTTTGCTCGAACGACCTATAAGCCTATCAAAACGAGCTACTTAAATAGACAATTTTTCATCCAATCCTGTCCCTTAGCAATGAATGTCATAAACTTTTTCCAACTTGACAATCTCATATTCTGCACCCATCCAATCAATACATCCTTATGTGCAGAATTTTACAACAACATAATTAGACAGGATGGTATCATGTTCGTCACCACTGTTCAAGGAATTCCCTTAACTATCACACCTACACTACTCAACCAATTTCTAGGACTACGATTCTCGCAGTCCACCTTCTGTTGTTACCCTCCTAGGGAGCCTCCCTTTGATGCTCCCTACTCTCACATTACCTTAGATACGTTACACTCTTACTTCTTTAGGCAACCCCTGGCCAGACGATTTCAGTTTGTCGAACTACAGGTCTAGGACTACGCTCTATATAGAGTCATAGGCCGATGTATTCTGCCCTTATCTACTAGAGACGTCACTACTATGCGACCATTCCACACCTTTCTCTTATATGCCTTGATTCATCTGCTAGACATCAACATAGTGTTAGTGATATGAGAGAAGTGTCCTAAGGCAATCGCCTTATGAATGTAAAACATTTATATTAATAAATGATAATTCATTATTTGAGTATACATGCTTGTGTATTTGATTGGGATCTTAAACTCATCTACTGAATGTCCGCAATACAACTCACAGCATAAGAGAATTTGTGATAGGATCACAACTAGTGATTATCTCTAAATGTGCAAATGTGAAGTATTGAAAATATCCCTAGTCGATGAATTGATAAAAACGGACACTATCAATTCTGTTGAGACTAGCATGGGTTATTCTCTAATCAGTTGATTCTCACTGGCTAGTGACATTGGGATGTCCGGAGATAAACATGGATGCTAGTTAAGGGAACTAGTTCATTGGAGTGACTAGCTGTAAGACTTCATATGGAATATATCTATAGAAATGTCAATGAAGTTCTTACTGCGGCTTAAGTGCGATGTTCCTTTGACTTGCGGTGTTCAAGTCATCTTGGTCATGGAGACTTATACTTTAACATCTAAAGCAAGCATCTCCAAGGAGGTGTGGACCCAGGATGATTGGGTATAAGCCGAAGTGCCCGAAGATGTTTGAACAGCCTACAAAGGATTCACCACTCCTTGCGAGGAGATGTATACCTAGGCCTATCGTCGGATTGTTACTCAAAACCTCTGGCCAGAGTATATCATGTTAAGAGTGCAAGTCTCTTAAATACATGAGAGTAATTAGAAATCCAAAGGACGAGAAAGAAACTACTTGGGCTAGGTGTGACATAGTCAGCCTAGTGGGGACTGACACAAATAGACCGTGTCCTGAACCAAGTGGGTATAAGATGGTGAAAGGAATGAGGCACGATTCATTAGAGCTGCTGAAGGGTTTCAGAATAATTTCTTTTGAGGTCAAACCATTGATCTTTCGATTAATTGGGGATCATGATGTACTACTAGGTGCCACTCATGATCGTTCTATAATTTGTTGATTATAGACGACCAACATAAATCGAAAGCATATTTAGTCACACGCACTACGAGTAATCCGAGGGATTTAAAACGAGTTGAAAATTGGATTTTCCGATCAAGAGAAATAAGTCGAATCTGAGTTAATCAGAGGCGCAATGGAAGCTAAAAATGGCTAAGTCTTTTGAAGGCTTTTTGGGCGAATTAAATGAGTTTAATTCGCGTTGGTTCGGCTCAGTTTGGGCCGGCCAAAGAGGGTGCCAACCCTCCTTGGATGGCCGGCCACAATAGAGGGAGTAAACCAATTAATTTTGGTTTAATTAATAAAATAGATCTAGCGCGATTTATTTTATAAATTATGGATAAATAAATTTGTATAAAGAAATTTATATAAATAAATTTATAGAAATTTATTCTTTTTATGGAAGTTAAAATAATCCATGAATTGGTTTATTTTAATTTTATAAAATCAATTATGAATTGATTTTTTCATAATAAGAAAGTTTATAAATTTCTTATAAAATTTATTCCATAATTTAAATAGAAGAAGAATTTGTTTTATTATAAATTAGTTATAATAAGACTTGGTTTAAACGGAATAATTCATAAGAAAATTTATAAGGATAAATTTCTTATGATAACTAATTAGTTTTATTATAAAGTTAGTTATAATAAAACTTGGTTTAAACGGAATAATTCATAAAAGAATTTATAGGATAAATTTCTTATGATAACTAATTCCGTTAATTCCGTTAAGAGGAGACTTGGCAAGGGAGAAGCAACTATATAAGGAACCAAAGGGAAGCCTTTAATTCCTAATTAAAATAGAGCTAACCTCTCCCTCTCTCTCTTCTATTCTTTTCTCTCCTTCCCTCTCTTCCCTTAGGGCCGGCGCCCACTGTTGGAGTCTTAGGGACGGCGCCCACTTGGAGGCTTAGGGCCGGCGCAATCTCTACCCAACCAAAGGTTACCGTGAGCTTCAAGAAGAAGGAGAACCCGAACAAGAAGAAGAAGAAGCGGATAGTGATAGATTCCATTTTATTGATCATTTGAGTGGTTTAAATCCCTGTTTGATCTATGCTTTTATTGCTAAAATTGTGAAATTGCCTAGGTTGTAGAACTTACCTTTATTTTGGACTTAATTGCAAATATGCAAATTTTTGGATTAATTTGGCCACTAAATTCTTGATCTATTTTTGTAGGCATCAAAGTTCAAGGATCTAGGGCATATTGGGTCAAACTCGAGTCGGAATTGATCCAGATCAGATTACCAAGATTACGATTAAATCTGGGCCGTTCGATTCGAAAGCGGCTAGATCGGAGCCATCCGGGATGATCTGAAGCAATCCAAGCTAAAGCTAGGGTTGATCAAGCACCCTGATCAAGATCTGAAGATTTCATCCCAATCAGAGCAAGATCAACCGTTGGATCAAGCTGGGAGGGCTCTAGATCATCCATTCAAAGATTAGCTAGATCTGGACCATCCGTTGCAAATCTGGAGGATCCGAGCTACCACGAGGCAGATCCTGACCCCAGATCTTCATCATCAAAGTTTGGCTCAAATCGGACTAAGATCAGCCGTTGGATTGAAGCAAATCAATCACAGCCGTCCATTGATTAATACTTAAGGAAATTTTCCACAGAACTTACCCTTGTCGCGTCTTCAGCCAGCCTCCGCCACTGTTCTTCGCTGTTCTTCCCCATTTCTTCATCGTTTTTCAAATTTCTTGCTTCCATGAAGGCGTGACCACTTCATCTTCCGATCCAGATCGAGAGTCGAGTCTTTGGTGATCAAGGTTTGAAGAATTCTGCTCAAATTGCGCTGAACAGGGGATTTCTTGAGGGTTTCGGGAATCCACAGTCCGATCACTTCCTTCTCAACCACAGTCCATTTCCAAGCTTCCAAATCACTTGTAGGGGTTCTCAAGTGATCTCAGAAGTTTCCCAAATCGTCCTCGCAGCTCCACCAATTGAGAATGAAGAAATCGGATGGAAAGTTTCAGCAAGCGCAGATTTGAAGCAAATTCAATTTCAGAATTGATTGTCCACTGATTTGCCGAGCCTAGGGGTTCGAAGCCGGTTCTTGATTGACAACCAAGAGTTTCTCGAGCTGAGGAAGGAGTTGAGGAGTAGATTAGACTTTTAATTTCCAAGTTATAGCTGTAGTTTCAACTTTTGCACTGTTTTGTCTGAAATTTCTGTTCAGCTACTTTAAATTTCAATTTCTGAGTTGTTAGCTATAATTTAGCTTCAGATTCGCAAGTAGAGTAATTTAGGGACTTGTTTAGTGAATGAATAGCTCAAATTTCAGTTTAGTTTAGTTCTATTAGTTGCGTGCCAATTGTTGTGTTAGCGTGCCAAGTTTAGTGTAGTTTTGTTTTCTCATTTTCGATATCTGAATTTGTATTCGAATCTCTGAGTTTCTTAGCTATTAATTACTGCTCTAGTAGTAGATAGATAGTTTGTTTGGTTTAGAATAGCACTTGCTTAAGGTTTTGAGCATCAATTTCATGGTGGTGTGCCATCAAAAATCCCAAAAGCCAAATCTGTTTTCTGTTTCTCATTTCTGAAAATTCTGCTTCTATAGCTCTGATTTCAGTTTTACTTCTTTACTTCGATTTTGCTTAGTGCTGTCCTAATAGCTTTGTTTCCTAATCACATCCATCAGTTTTAAAGAGTGGAGTTGAAAGCTAAATTAATTTTCCATTAGGAGCTAGTTTTGGCACAAAAGCTCTCCCTTGCGTGCCAACTAATTTGAACTCAATTGCTTCCCAAAATCAACTTGTTTTGTGGTATGTGAGTGTGTTTGAAGCAATAAGTTTGACCCCATCTAATGCACAAAAATCTGGGCAGTGATTGGCTTCCAAAAATATTGCATGCTTAATAGATAATTGTTGCTTTCCTTTAATTTCGAATTTCTTTTGCTTTAATTTGTCTTAGCTTGTTCAATTCCGAAATTTGCCATCACTACCTCTAAATCTCAGCTTAGTGTTCCCTTGCAATTGAATTTAGATTTGCCTTCCAATTCGGTCAAGTATCTTGTTTTATTTGGTTTACTACTAGTTGAGTTTTCCTTTAGGGCAAATATCTTGTTTGGTTTATTAGCTTAAGATTCTTCCTTTGCTCACTTTCCTTCATCTTCAATTAAAAACCAGAATTTCATTACTTATTTGAAATCCCAAAAACGACACATAATCACAAGTTTGAATCAAACTAGACAACTATCCCCGAGAAAAATACGACCTGTGGCCCCTATACTACATTTCATTATTTTTGATTGTACAAGGGTTTCCAGTTATTCATTCACATCTAAATTTGAGGCCTACGTTTGTGACACATAGTTTGGGCCTGTCAAATTTTTGGCGCCGTTGCCGGGGAACTGTTAGTTGACTTGTTTGATTTTAGCTTGTACACTTATTTCATATCATTCTTGATTTGTTTCTGTGCTTATTGTCATATCTTTTGATTTGATTTCATTTGTTTTATCTGTTTATCTACTTTTACTGCTATTTGTTCTGTTTTTATGACCAGGTCTCTAGGTGCTGAATTAGAAGATTTCGATCCTGAGATTGAGAGGACTTTCCGAGTCAGGAGGAGCCAGGCTATTCTTTTTTAGACTGCAGATATCCCTCCACTTCAGACTATCAGCACTCACTCAGGCATTGACATGGCAGACCACCAGAGAACCATGAAGGAGCTCGCAGCACCAGATGCTGCATTTCAGTACTCCAGCATAGCATATCCAGATTTGGGGGGGAGTTTTGAGCTCAAATCGGGACTTATCAATTTGTTGCCAAAATTTCAAGGTTTATCTGGGGAGGATCCAAACAGACACTTGCACGAGTTCCATGTGGTGTGCTCTACTATGAAGCCTCAGGGCGTTTCTGAAGAAGACATTAAGTTAAGAGCATTTCCTTTTACTTTGACTGGGGCGGCTAAGGATTGGCTGTATTATTTGCCCACTGGACATGTTGCTAGTTGGATTGAAATGAAGAGAGCATTTTTAGAGAAGTTTTTTCCAGCATCAAGGACCGCCATTATCAGGAAAAGCATCTGTGGGATTCAACAAGTGGTTGGAGAGTCCCTTTATGATTACTGGGAGAGGTTCAAGAAGTTATGCTCTAGCTGTCCTCAACATCAAATTAGTGAGCAACTTCTTGTGCAATATTTTTATGAAGGTTTATTACCTATGGATAGGAGCATGATTGATGCGGCGGCAGGAGGAGCCTTGGTAAACAAAACTCCAGAGCAAGCTAGAGTACTCATTTCTAACATGGCGGAGAATACTCAACAATTCGGGAGTAGAGCACTCACTACAAGAGGGGTTCATGAAGCTCAAGTATCGCCTAGTGAACAAAAAGAAAGCAAAAGTTCCTTGTTGGAGAACAAATTGACGGAGTTGGCATCTTTAGTAGCGCAAATGGCAGCGAACAATGTGAACCAAGCCTCCAATTCAACAACAACTTCATTTCCAAATCAAGCCACGAGAGTATGTAGCATTTGTTCAAGCCAAGAACATTATTCAGACCATTGTCCAAATCTCCAACAAGATGAATCGGTTGCGGCCTTGGCTAGAGCTCCATTCCAACGAAGAAATGACCCCTACTCATCTACCTACAATCCGGGTTGGAGGGACCACCCAAATTTGAAGTATGGTAACTCTTTTTACCAACAACCGCCTTCAAATCATCAAATTCAGCAAAATCAGCCCCCAATTCAGAGTTCACAGCAGCCACAGCATGTTTTCCAGCCACAAAATCAACATTTTCAGCTGCCACAGCAACCTACACAGCCTTCCCAGAATTTTCAGGACACATTCCAGCAACAATACCAACCTGTGCAACAATTCCAGCAGCCTTTCAGCCATTACCAGCCGCCAAATCAACCTCCACAGCACTTCCAACATTTTCAGCAACCTACACATCAATTTCAGCAGAGTTCACAGCAGCAATTTCCAGCACAAAATCACAACTTTCAGCAAGGTTTTCAGCTTTTCCAGAGTCAATTTCAGCACTCACAGCAGGTTTTTCAAAACTTCCAACAGCCATTACAGCCATTTCAGAGTCAAGACCAGCAGAATCAACCTCAAATGCAAAATTTTCAGCAAGGTTTTCACAATTTTCAGCAGCCCTCATCCACCTATTCAGCCCCACACAAATCATATGCAAACTATGGGAGTTCTAGTGGTTCAAATTCGCAGCAGCAACAACAAAGGATAGAGGAGCTAACGCAACACATGCTACAACAACAACAACACCAACAAAAGACGGATGCAACTTTGCAAAACATTGAGAGGCAATTAGGGCAATTGGCGAGTGGAATTAATCAAAATCAAGCTCAAGGATCGAATCAACTTCCTTCCCAAACCGTTCCTAATCCCAAAGGGAATGTGAGTGCTATAACTTTGAGAAGTGGGAAAGTTACAAAGGCTCCGAAGAGTCCAAGAGCAGAATTTTCAGGAGACCGGACAGCAGCTCAAATTTCGGCCCAAAACAGCTATGATATGAGTTCAAATTTGGCTGATTCCACCCTTATCACGTTCCCAACTCAATCCTCAAGCAACCCTCCAAATTTGGTGGCAAACGGAGAAGAAATCGATGCCGAGACGCATGGGACAGCCGCTGCTACGCAGGGGACAGCACAGCAGAATACAGCAGCTCAATTTCCGGCCAAAGTTGATGACTTGAGGGTTCCTTTACCTTTTCCACAGCAGAGGACACATGCCAAAAAGCAAGTGGAAGAAGATAAGGCCAAAGAATTTCAAGAACTTGAGAATCTTTTTAGCAAAGTACAGGTGAATGTGCCATTGCTTACCATGATCAAGCAAATTCCTAAATACGCTAAGTTTCTCAAGGATTTATGCATTCACAAGAAGAGGTTGAAGGGGAATGAGTTAGTTAACATGGGCAAGAATGTTTCAGCATTGTTTCAGCAAATTCCCCAGAAATGCGAAGACCCAGGAGTTTTTACTGTGCCTTGTGAGATTGGGAGCAGTTTATTTCAGGATGCTATGTTAGATTTGGGTGCTTCCATCAATGTGATGCCAAGGTCAGTTTTTCAGATGTTGGGCATAGGCCCTTTACAGCCTACAGGAGTAGTGATTCAGCTGGCTGACAGACGCCAGACTCACCCAGCTGGAATGATTGAGGACGTGCTTGTTAAGGTGAAGGAGTTGATCTTCCCAGCTGATTTTTATATATTGGACATGGAGGGAGATTTTCTTGCACACAGATCTCCACTCATCCTTGGGAGACCATTTTTGAAGACCGCCAGAACGAAGATTGATGTACATGCAGGGACACTTTCCATGGAGATAGGAGATACAGTAGTCCAGTTCAGTCTTCTTGATGCTATGAAGCATCCGAGGGAGGATCATTCTGTTTTGCGTATTGATGTTGCTGAGGAGCTGGTTGGTGTAGATGCCCTTGCTGATAGGATTTTTTCTGAGATTCATGAGTGTGACCTGAGCTCTATAGATGCAGGAGATGTTATATTTGCAGGAGGAGCTGAGTTTGGATCCGTTTCTGGACCTCTTACAGTTGAGGAAGATTCCATGAGTGTAGGGGATTGCACTGAGCCCCAGGGATCACTCTTGATGGTTGATGTGTCAGGAGAGTTAGAGAGTAGGTATGTGAGTGTAGGGGATTGCACTGAGCCCCAGGGATCACCCATATCTACTGAGCAGTCAGAGCCTGAGTTGAAGCCTTTGCCAGAACACTTGAAGTATGCTTATTTGGGAGAGGATCAGCAGCTACCTGTCATCATTGCCCAGAATTTAGAGCTAGAGCAAGAGGAAAGATTATTAGAAGTTCTGAGGCAGCACAGAAAAGCTATAGGGTGGACACTTGCTGATATTTCTGGGATCAGTCCTGCTATCTGCATGCATCGGATACACTTAGAAGAAAATGTGAAGCCCGTGAGACAACCACAGAGAAGACTCAACCCTTTGATTCTTGATGTAGTAAAGAAAGAGGTGACTAGACTTTTGCAGGCAGGCATCATTTACCCTATTTCTGATAGCAGATGGGTGAGTCCTATTCATGTGGTTCCCAAGAAATCAGGAGTTACAGTGGTGGCAAATGAAGACAACGAGTTGGTGCCCACAAGAGTGAAGAATGCATGGAGAGTTTGTGTGGATTATCGGAAGCTGAACCAAGCCACGAGGAAGGATCACTTTCCCTTGCCCTTTATTGATCAGATGTTAGAGAGATTGGCGGGGAAGTCACACTATTGCTTTTTAGATGGCTACACAGGATATTTTCAGATTTGCATAGATCCGGAAGATCAAGAGAAGACCACCTTCACTTGTCCTTTCGGTACATTTGCTTACAGACGGATGCCATTCGGACTTTGCAACGCTCCAGGGACCTTCCAGCGGTGTATGGTGAGTATTTTTGGTGAGCTATTAGAACACTGCATGGAAGTATTCATGGATGATTTTTCTGTTTTTGGTACATCCTTTGATTCATGCTTAGATAATTTATCTAGGGTTTTGCATAGATGCATCGAGACTGATCTGGTTCTTAATTTTGAGAAGTGTCATTTTATGGTTGAGCATGGCATTGTTTTAGGTCACATAGTCTCTAGGAGAGGTATAGAGGTAGATCCTGCAAAAACAAGTGCTATATCTTCTTTATCTTACCCCGTATGCGTACGGGATGTTCGATCTTTTCTTGGACATGCAGGTTTCTACAGGAGATTTATTAGAGACTTCAGTAGAGTTGCTCTCCCATTGTCTCGATTATTGCAGAAGGATGTGGATTTTTATTTTGATGCAAAATGCAAGGAGGCCTTTCAGAGGTTGAAGGAGGCTCTTATCACTGCACCTATCATCAGATCACCAGACTGGAGCCTACCTTTTGAGTTGATGTGTGATGCCTCTAACCATGCAGTAGGAGCAGCACTTGCACAGAGAGTGGATGGGGCACCATATGTTATTTCTTATGCTTCAAAGACCTTGGATTCAGCCCAAGCCAATTACACCACCACAGAAAAGGAGCTTCTTTCCATTGTTTTTGCTTTAGATAAATTCAGATCATATTTATTGTGTTCTCATGTTGTGGTGTTTTCTGATCATGCAGCACTGAAATACCTCCTGAAGAAGCCAGATGCGAAGCCCAGGCTCATTAGATGGATGTTACTACTTCAGGAGTTTGACTTGGAGATACGGGACAGGAGTGGCAAGGAAAATTTGGTAGCGGACCATTTGAGCAGACTGGAGGGAGATGGAGACCCCACGGCCATATATGATGATTTCAGAGATGAGCAGCTTTTACAGCTGCATGGTGAGTCACCTTGGTATGCAGACTTAGTGAATTTTCTTGTAGCTCATGTTTTTCCTACACACTTTTCGAAAGCTCAAAAGGATAAATTTAAAAGTGATGCAAAATATTATGTGTGGGACGATCCTTACTTGTGGAAATTTTGTAGTGATCAAATCATTAGGAGATGTGTACCAAATCATGAGTTTCATTCTGTACTCACTTTTTGCCATTCTTCAGCATGTGGTGGGCATTTTGGACCACAAAGAACCGCTAGGAAAATTTTAGAATGTGGATTGTACTGGCCCACCCTGTTTAGAGATTCATATAGGTTTTGTAAATGTTGTGATAGATGTCAAAGAACAGGAAACATAAGTGCTAGGAGTGAAATGCCTCAACAAACTATTTTATATTGTGAGATATTTGATGTGTGGGGTATAGATTTTATGGGACCATTTCCTGCTTCTTGTGGATTTTTGTATATTCTTTTAGCTGTTGATTATGTTTCAAAATGGGTGGAGGCCATTCCCACCAGGACTGATGATTCATCTGTTGTTGTTAGTTTTGTCAGGTCACACATTTTTTGCAGGTTTGGAATTCCAAGAGCAATCATAAGTGACCAAGGATCCCATTTTTGCAATAAGCACATGAAGGCTCTTCTTAATAAGTACGGGGTTGTACATAAGGTTTCTACTGCTTATCACCCCCAAACAAATGGACAAGCCGAGGTGTCAAATAGAGAAGTCAAATCAATTTTGGAAAAGACCGTGGGACCTAATAGGAAGGATTGGAGCAAAAGGCTTGAAGAGGCACTATGGGCATATCGCACCGCTTACAAGACACCCATTGGAATGTCACCTTATAGACTTGTGTATGGGAAATCATGCCACTTACCTGTAGAGATTGAACATAAGGCGTACTGGGCAGTCAAAGCTTGCAATTTTGATGCTACTAAGGTGGGAGAAGAAAGGAAGTTGCATCTTCAAGAACTAGAAGAAATCCGGTTGGAAGCATTTGAGAATTCAAGGATTTATAAGGAGAAGACTAAGAAATTTCATGACAAGCACATTGTGAGCAAAGAATTTCAAATTGGTGACAAAGTGCTATTATACAAGTCAAGACTCAAATTGATCAAAGGTAAGTTGAGGTCAAGATGGGAGGGTCCATTTTTTGTGACTAATGTTTTTCCTTATGGAGTGGTAGAGATTCAAGAGGAGGCCACGAGTCAAGTGTACAAAGTAAATGGCCACCGGCTCAAGAAATTCCATGAAGAGGTCAAGGAGCTAGAGGTGGATGGAGTGGACTATATTGATGCCATATACCCAACTTAAAAGGGGAGTTCACTAAACTTTACACTCATTTTTCTTTGTATATACCATTTCCTTACTCTTTGCAAGAATCATTTCAAATTTGCATGCACAATTGATTTTCTCAAGTAGGGACTTTAAAGTGTGAATAAAATTCTTCATTGCAAATACCATATCTTTTCTCTTAGCGCATTTTCATGGTTCTAGAAATAAATTCTTTCTCTTTTTGAAGTAGGTAGTTAACAATAAATGAGTAAAACACATTACATGAATAAAATCATTGTAATTACCATGTTTTGTTTTCTTAGCACTTTTCCTTACATGAGTAGCAATAAAAGTATCCTTCTAGGTTAACTTGTTGTCATTTTAGAGTCTTTTGAAAATAAATTAAATTTGGTTGCCAAAACTTACGATTTGAGTTCATGGATGATGTCTTGGATGCTTGAGTACGATTTTGCTTTGGATTCTTAATTGAGAATTTGAGATGAATAGTTTTTACCTAGTGAGATTAGCCTTATTTGTAACACACATGTTATTGAACTCTAGAACTTGCTTAGGTTCTTTTAAAACCATATTTCGTTGATTGGATCACATTTATGAAGACTAATCTTATTGTTTCTATTTTTCCATGATCATGTTTGATACATACTCTTCTTGAATTGTCTCTCCTTATTCCTAATTCTAACCCAAATAATTTTTCTATGGATTTGTTTGCTTGGGATGTTTTCTTGATGCTATTTTGCCCGAGACGGACAAAGAATTAAGTGTGGGGGAGTGATTGGTGATTTGGAAGAAGTTTTCATCAATGATGCAATTGAAATCGAAAAAAAAAAGGAATTTTCATGTGCCAAGTGAGTGAGTTGGGTGCCAAGAATGAGCAAGAGAGGTGGAAGCAATTGGAGATTTAGATTCTTTACTACACTTTGAAGATTCGAATGGAAAGCAATGGAAGAATCTGAAGAAATGGCACACCAATAAAGGGATTTTTGTCAAGTGGAGAGATAGGAGCTCTTTGCCAAGGAAACATCTATGAAGACATTTTTGGTCAGCAAGGTTTGAAGTTGAAATCATGGAAATCAAAATTCTGTGTTTAATTCTGATTCAAAGGCTGAAAAATTCATGTTTGAAGCTGTGAGAAAATCTGTTGCAGTTTGAATTTGAGCTGCCGAGTGTTGGAGCTGCACCATCAGAGAACAATCTGAATTTCAGCAGTAACAATCCGAAATCTGTGAAGGAAATTTGTGCCATTTCAAAACTGAAGAAACAGAAAAAGAAGAAAATCTGAGACTGCCAAATCCGAAAGGCATTGTATCAACTTGGAAATGGATTCATTGATTGAAACATGGATGCAGAACTTAAGAAGGGCAGCAACAAATTAAATGTAGAGTCAAGTAGAGAATAGCAATTCTGATAAGAATTTTGGATCTGAAAAATCTGAATTCAAGCATAAAGTGAGCTGCAAGACTGCTGGTTTGGAGTTGGAATCATGGAAGTCAAAATGTTGTGTAGCAAACTGAATTGAGGACTGAAAATCTGAATTGCAGCTGGGAAAAAATCTGTGCAAGCCATTGCAACCATCACTGCTATTGCAGAAATCTGTATACTGATGAGGCTGAATCCAATTTACTGATCTGGAATGAAGACAAGCTGAACCAATCTGAACAGCAGTTATACAATCTGAAAACAAGCTGAATCTGTGAGCAAGAAATCTGAACTGCATTTTATTTGTAGTTGCCGAGTGCTCCACCTGGGAGCTACTGAATGGAACTTGATACAAGCTGGATTGAGTCACGGAAAGGGATGAGTTGAAGCTGATATTTGATCCGAATTGAAGCATAAAGAGAGTTGCAAGCAACATGGCCACAACATATCTGAATTCTGAAGTTTCTGCACAAATTTGTACCAACTGGGGATCAAAATTGGTTTGACTCAAAAGTAGGGAAGTCAAGAGCAGCCATCTGTGGTTATAAACTCTGAATGGAAGTGAATTGGAGGCTGATGAAACTCGGAATTAAAGCTGAAAGGAAGTTCTGAGCTGAGTGGTAAAGCTAGCTGCTGAAATCATTGAGGCTGATTTCCAATCCGGATGGAATCAGTTTATAAGTAAATCTGAAGGCTGCAGTAAACCCGATTTCAATCACCTAAACTAACTTGGAGGGTAGGGAAGCCACTAGACAGTTATTAGAGTTTAGGGATGATCAGACATGTTGAAAAGATAAGCTGAGATAAGCTGAAAAAAAAAAGCAAGAGAAATTAAATTGGAAAAGCTAGGACTGTGGCTGAGTTTAATGCTGAATCTGAGTTTTCTGAGTGTTGGAATCTGAAGACCATCTGAAAACAAGCTGAATTGAGCCAAACCAAGCTGGAAAAAATATGAAACAAAGTGCAGTTAAGGAAATTCCGAAATTAGTGAAGGCAAGGGGCTGAAATTCCATGAATTCAGAAATTCTGAGCCTTGATACTGCTGTGCCGAGGGCTGTCATTTGGAGAAGCTGAAAGTAATCTGAATGGAAGCTCTAAATCTTAATTGTAGCTGAACTGAAGCTGTAAAGGAGCTAGAATCTGAAGCTGAGAAAAATCTGAATTGAAGCAGGGAAACTAGCCTATACGAATCTGTAAATGAAGTGCAGATTATCAAATTGTGATGCCAAATTGATCAAAGTTGTGCCAAGGTCTGAATTGGCACATTTAAGCAGGAAATCTGATGAAAAGTTGTTGTCAGATCTCTACATTTGAGCCGAAAGAAGAAAAATCAGAGGAAAGACAGAAAATCTGGGCAGTGAAGTGAAAAAGAGAGAAACAAGATGGCAAACAAATTGAAATTTGGTTCTATAAGATAAGTGAATGTTTTTGCTCATCCGTGATTTAGGTTTTTGCTCCATTACATTCTGAAATTACTGAAGAGGAAGAAAAAGAAAAGAAAATATGAATAGAGAAGAGGGAAGAAGCAAGTTGGCACGCAATAGAAAAAAATTGGCACAAAAGGGAATAGTGAGGGATTTTCATTGAATTGTTGAAGTGCAAGGCAAGAGTTTACTCCAGGACACTTTGATACTACTAGAGGAATGACAAGAGGGGCAAAGCACATGGAAACATTTCCGAGCACTCAAGTCTTCCACTCCTAACATTTATCCATATCCTTGATTTTTATTCCATGTCTTACCATTTTCTATGTCTTTCAATTGTTTTTGTAGATGTTGATCCTATCATGATAAATGGTAGAGAGTAGATAATAAGCAAGCCTATGGTAGTGCAAGAAACATGTGTGTGAGAGTGAGCTCCACTTCAATCATCAAGTTAAAAATTAAGGAGAGAGCCACCAATAGTTTCCTTGAAAGGCTAGTGATTTAATTTCATCTCAATGACTCATGATAGATGAAAAGGCCAAGTTGTTGATTTAAGGACAAGATAGTAATCTATAAAGCTTAGATTTATGAGAATTGGCAACCCTAGGTAATTTCTTTTCAATTGCTTCTAATTATGCTTAAGAGAGCCTAAGGGATACTTATTTACTGTTTTCGCGAGACGCTCAAGGCTAAGTGTGGGGGAGTTGATAGATTCCATTTTATTGATCATTTGAGCTACTAAAATCCATGTTTGATCTATGTTTTTCTTGTCAAAATTGTGAAATTGCCCTAGGTTTTAGAACTTACCTTTATTTTGGACTTAATTGCAAATATGTAAATTTTTGGATTAATTTGGCCACTAAATTCTTGATCTATTTTTGTAGGCATCAAAGTTCAAGGATCTAGGGCATATTGGGTCAAACTCGAGTCGGAATTGACCCAGATCAGATTACCAAGATTACGATTAAATCTGGGCCGTTCGATTCGAAAGCGGCTAGATCGGAGCCATCCGGGATGATCTGAAGCAATCCAAGCTAAAGCTAGGGTTAATCAAGCACCCTGATCAAGATCTGAAGATTTCATCCCAATCAGAGCAAGATCAACCGTTGGATCAAGCTTGGAGGGCTCTAGATCATCCATTCAAAGATTAGCTAGATCTGGACCATCCGTTGAAGATCTGGAGGATCCGAGCTACCACAAGGCAGATCCTGACCTCAGATCAACATCCTCAAAGTTTGGCTCAAATCGGACTAAGATCAGCCGTTGGATTGAAGCAAATCAATCACAGCCGTCCGTTGGTTAATACTTAAGGAAATTTTTCCACAGCCTTACCCTTGTCGCGTCTTCAGCCCAGCCTCCACTGTTCTTCGCTGTTCTTCCCCATTTCTTCATCGTTTTTCAAATTTCTTGCTTCCATGAAGGCGTGACCACTTCATCTTCCAATCCAGATCGAGAGTCGAGTCTTTGGTGATCAAGGTTTGAAGAATTCTGCTCAAATTGCGCTGAACAGGGGATTTCTTGAGGGTTTCGGGAATCCACAGTCCGATCACTTCCTTCTCAACCACAGTCCATTTCCAAGCTTCCAAATCACTTGTAGGGGTTCTCAAGTGGTCTCAGAGGTTTCCCAAATCGTCCTCGCAGCTCCACCAATTGAGAATGAAGAAATCGGATGGAAAGTTTCATCAAGCGCAGATTTGAAGCAAATTCAATTTCAGAATTGATTGTCCACTGATTTGCCGAGCCTAGGGGTTCGAAGCCGGTTCTTGATTGACAACCAAGAGTTTCTCGAGCTGAGGAAGGAGTTGAGGAGTAGATTAGACTTTTAATTTCCAAGTTATAGCTGTAGTTTCAACTTTTGCACTGTTTTGTCTGAAATTTCTGTTCAGCTACTTTAAATTTCGATTTCTGAGTTGTTAGCTATAATTTAGCTTCAGATTCGCAAGTAGAGTAATTTAGGGACTTGTTTAGTGAATGAATAGCTCAAATTTCAGTTTAGTTTAGTTCTATTAGTTGCGTGCCAATTGTTGTGTTAGCGTGCCAAGTTTAGTGTAGTTTTGTTTTCTCATTTTCGATATCTGAATTTGTATTCGAATTTCTGAGTTTCTTAGCTGTTAATTACTGCTCTAGTATTGGATAGATAGTTTGTTGGGTTAGGATAGCATTGGCTTTGAGTTTTTGTGCATCAATTCCATTGTGTTTGCCATCTAAAATCTGAAAAACGATCCCATCTGTTTTGCTTATTCCATTTCCGCATTTGTGCTTCTATAGAATTGCCTTCAGTTTCGAGTCCTGGATGTAGTATTGCTTAGTTCTTTCTTAATTCCAGTGTTTTCCAATTGAATCACTCAGCTTGAAAATTGGAGCCGAAACAAGCAGAATTTGTAGAGTTGGAGGTAGTTGATACAAGGAACTTCATTTGCGTGCCAATTGAATTGCACTTCTTGAAATCTGAATTCAATTAGTGTTTTGCAGCCTATGTGTGTGTCTGAATTTGACAAACTTGCACTTACTCGTACTTGAATCTCGAATGCAGTGGTTGAGTCTAAATTCTTTAGCTAGTTGAATGGCCATTGCTTGGTTGAGCTCCAATGTTGCATGATACATTTTTGTCTTAGCTTGTTCATTTCCGAAACTTGCCATCACTACCTCTAAATCTCAGTTTAGTGTTTCTTTGCAATTGACTTAGATTTGCCTTCCAATTCGGTCAAGTATCTTGTTTTTATTTGGTTTACCACTAGTTGAGTTTTCCTTAAGTGTCAACTTCTTGTCTAGTTATTAGTTAAGTCACTTTCTTTCATTTCATTTCATTTTCATTTTCAATTAAAAATCAAAACTTCATTACTTATTTGAAACCCCAAAAACGACACATAACCACAAGTTTGAATCAAGCACGACAACTATCCCCGAGAAAAATACGACCTGTGGCCCCTTTGCTACATTCTTACACATTTTGCTTGTAAAAGGGTTTCCAGCATTTCATTTCATTGATAATTTAAATTTGATAGACCCATACCTTCGTGACAAATTAGTTAGTATATTTGGGCCCGTCAAGCCCCTACAGCAAAATTCGAAGCGTCACACATCAATTCAAAAGGTAGAGTCCAATCAGGAGATCTAATAATAGGAGCTGAAATAAGAGCCTCTCTCAATCTCTGAAAAGCTTCCTTGCATTTTTCATCGAAACAGAAATCCACATCCTTCTGCAAAAGCCTAGTTAAAGGGCGAGCAATCTCACTGAAGTCTCTAATAAATCTCCTGTAGAACCCTGCATGACCAAGAAAAGCTCGAACATCCCGTACGCATACGGGGTAAGATAGAGAAGATATAACACTAACTTTAGCAGGGTCTACCTCAATGCCTTTCCTAGAGACTATATGTCCTAAAACAATCCCATGCTCTACCATGAAATGACATTTTTCAAAATTCAAAACAAGATTAGTTTCAATGCATCTATGCAAAACTCTAGACAAGTTATCCAAACAAGTATCAAAGGACATGCCAAATACAGAAAAATCATCCATGAATACCTCCATGCAGTGCTCCAGTAATTCACCAAAAATACTCACCATACACCGTTGAAAGGTCCCTGGAGCATTGCACAACCCAAATGGCATCCGTCTATATGCAAAAGTGCCGAAAGGGCAAGTAAATGTAGTCTTCTCCTGATCTTCCGGGTCTATACAAATCTGAAAATATCCTGAGTATCCATCTAGGAAGCAATAGTGAGACTTCCCTGCCAACCTCTCTAGCATCTGATCAATAAAAGGCAAGGGATAGTGATCTTTCCTCGTTACTTGGTTCAGCTTCCTATAATCAATACATACTCTCCACGAATTCTTCACTCTGGTAGGTACTAACTCATTGCTTCATTAGTCACCACTGTAACTCCTGACTTCTTAGGAACCACATGAATAGGGCTAACCCACTTACTATCAGAAATAGGGTATATAATGCCCGCCTGTAAAAGTTTAGTCACCTCTTTCTTTACAACATCTAGAATCAGTGGGTTTAACCTCCTCTGTGGCTGCCTGACTGGCCTCACATTCTCCTCTAGAAATATTCGGTGCATACAAATAGCTGGACTAATACCAGGTATGTCATCTAATGTCCACCCTATAGCTCTCTTATGCTGCCTCAGGACTTGCAACAACTTTCTCTTGCTCTGAATCTAAGTTCTGGGCAATGATAACAGGTAGACACTGATCTGCTCCCAAATAGGCATACTTTAAATGTTCTGGTAATGGTTTTAACTCAATCTGTGACTGCTCAGAAGGTATGGGTGATCCTTGGGGCTCAGTGCAATCCCCTACACTCTCACACCTATCCTCTGAATCTCCTGATACATCTCTCAATATAGGTGATTCTTGGGGCTCAGTGCAATCCCCTACACCTATAAACCCATCTCCAACTGAAAATGAATCCAACACAGGCCTCAAATCAACTGCCTCCATAGCTAGAGCATCCTCTGCCTCATATGAACTAAAATACCCTCTATGAATATCAAGTGAAACTCCATCAGCAAGTAAATCAACATCAACTAACTCATCTAAAATATCCATACTCATGATAGAATGATCCTCTCTGGGGTACTTCATGGCCTCAAAAATACTAAACTGCACCACTGTGTCTCCTATCTCCATAGACAGTGTGCCCGCATATACATCAATCTTCGTCCTTGCAGTCTTCAAGAATGGCCTCCCAAGAATAAGTGGAGATCTATGTGCAAGATAATCCCCCTCCATGTCCAAGATATAGAAATCCGCAGGAAAAATCAACTCCTTCACCTTCACTAATACATCTTCAATGACTCCAGCTGGATGAGTCTGACTCCTGTCTGCTAGCTGAATGACCACTCCTGTAGGTTGCAAAGGACCTATCCCAAGCATCTGAAAAACCGATCTAGGCATCACATTAATACTAGCCCCCAAGTCTAACATAGCATCATGAAATAAATTCCTCCCAATCTCACAAGTCACAGTGAATACCCCTGGATCTTCACATTTCTGAGGAACTGGATGGATAAGGGCTGAGACATTCTTCCCCATGTTGATCAATTCATTTCCCTTGAGCTTTTTCTTGTGCACACACAAATCTTTAAGGAATTTGGCATACTTAGGGATTTGTTTAATCATAGTCAATAGTGGTACATTAACCTCCACCTTACTAAACAAGTTGACAAGCTCTTGATATTCCTTGACTTTCTCTTCTTCTACATTTTTCTTAGCTTGAATCCTCTGCTGTGGAAATGGTAAAGGGACCCTTGGTTCCTTAACTTGAGCTGAAACTTTTGGAATTGAATCTTGATCTGGCACTTCATCCGGTAAAGCTGCTGTAAATCCCCTGTTTTTACTGATTTCTTGTTGTTCTTCCACCAAAATTGTAGGACCAATAGAAGAAGAACTTAGGCTTGAACTAGAGCCACATCTGACTGCTGTAGACTCCAATTCCGGACTGTTCTGAGCTGGAAAATAAGTTGCTGGAAATTTTTCAGCAAACTCTGAGTTTTGAGTATTTGGCCTTGAAGTAATCTTTCCACTCCTCAAAGTTATTGCACTAACATTCCCTTTGGGATTAGGAGTTGCTTGAGAAGGTAATTGATTCGATCCTTGAGCTTGTAATTGATTAATTCCACTAGCTAATTGTCCAATTTGTCTCTCTATATTTTGTAAGGAAGAATCATTCTTTTGTTGGCCTTGTTGTTGTTGTAAGATTTGTTGTTGTTGTAAGATTTGTTGCATCATCTCCTCAATCCTTTGCTGTTGTGTATTAAACCCACTAGAGCTCCCAAAACTTCCTTGGTTCGCATGGGGCTTTTGCTGAACTTGAAACGAAACACTAGGTTGCTGGAAACTCTGATTATTCTGTGAATTCTGACAACCAGGCTGTTGGTACTGACTTTGATGCTGAATTTGTTGAGGATATTGCTGGAAATTGCCTTGGAAATTCGATGGACCTTGCTGAAAACTATTCCCCTGGAAACCTTGATTTGGACCTTGCTGAAAACTGTAATTGGGCTGCTGAAAACTATGAAACTGCTGCCCTTGCTGATAGTTTCCTTGAAAACCTTGATTTTGGTTAAATGTTGACTGTTGATGCTGAAAACCTTGCTGAAAAGGCTGAGACATCTGCTGGAAATTTTGATAACTCCCCTGAACTTGCTGATTTTGGTTGTATTGAGGCTGAAAATTCTGATATTGCTGCTGGAATTGATGTGGGGGCTGTTGGTACTGATTTTGTTGCTGAGAACTTTGAAAATTCTGCTGTAAATTCTGGAAGTGGGGCTGATTTTGTTGTGATGGTTGTTGAGTAGGCGTTTGTTGATAAAAAGAGTTACCATACTTCAAATTAGGGTGATCCTTCCATCCCGGATTATAAGTTGATGAGTAAGGATCATTCCGTTGTTGGAATTGTGACTTAACCAATGCCGCAACCGATTCATCTTGTTGGAGATTAGGACAAAGGTCCGAGTTATGCTCATGACTTGAACAAATGGTGCAAACTCTTGGAGTTTGATTCGGGAATGTAGTTTGTGTAGGAAAATGGGAAGAAGCTTGATTAACATTGTTCAAAGCCATTTGCTTGACTAGAGAAGTTAATTCCAACAAAGAACTCTTGATTTCTTTTTGCTCATTAGATACAACTTGAGCTTCATTAACCCCTCTTGTATTGAGTGTCCTACTCCCAAATTGTTGTGAATTCTCGGCCATATTAGAGATGAGTTCTCTAGCTTGCTCCGGAGTTTTATTCACTAATGCTCCACCGGCCGCCGCATCTATCATGCCCCTATCCATAGGTAGCAAACCTTCATAGAAATATTGAACAAGAAGTTGCTCACTAATTTGATGTTGAGGGCAACTTGAGCACAACTTCTTGAATCTCTCCCAATATTCATAAAGAGTTTCCCCAACCACTTGTTGAATGCCACATATATTCTTTCTTATAATTGCCGTTCTTGAGGCGGGAAAATATTTTTCCAAGAATGCCTTCTTCATGTCAATCCAACTTCCAACATGTCCAGCTGGTAAGTAATAAAACCAATCCTTGGCTGCTCCAATCAAAGAAAATGGGAATGCTCTTAACTTGATATCTTCCTCAGAAATACCTTGAGGCTTCATGGTGGAGCATACTATATGAAACTCATGGAGATGCCTATTAGGGTCTTCTCCAGACTGTCCTTGAAACTTGGGAAGCAGATGAATCAGTCCTGATCTGAGCTCAAAATCTCCAGCTAACTCTGGATAAGCAATACATGAGTACTGATAAGCATCGTCAGGAGCTGCAAGCTCCTTCATAGTCTTCTGATGTTCTGCCATAGGGCTCCCTGAATGAATAGAAATATCCTTAGCTACTTCTGAAACTCTCTCTTGTTTTCTCCTAGCTCTGAATGTCCTTTCAATCTCAGGATCAAATTCCA
Source organism: Boesenbergia rotunda (assembly GCA_024364735.1). NCBI lineage: Eukaryota > Viridiplantae > Streptophyta > Magnoliopsida > Zingiberales > Zingiberaceae > Boesenbergia > Boesenbergia rotunda. The sequence continues at coordinate 481,024 of JAGFNQ010000337.1, read as the reverse complement.
CTAAATCTCCAGCTGCAGACCTGGTCATAAAAAAACAAGGACAAATCGCAGTACGAGTATAGAGAAAGATGAAACAAGTAAAATCAACTCACAAGAAAAAAAAATGATCTCACAAGCAAAAGCTCAAATCAAACAAACTCTACTAGTATGGTTCCCCGGCAACGGCGCCAAAATTTGATTAGCCCAAAACTAATGTCACAATGAGCCTCAAATTGTATTTATAAGTTGAAAACCCTTTGCTCTCAAGCTATGAAGTATAGGGGCCTCAAGTCGTATTTTTTTTCCAAGGACTAGTAAAGAATGTTTATCTTAAGCTAGAAGTCATTATTTTTTGGGTTTTCTAATGTAATTGGATTTGTTTTGATATACGCTCAACCTAGAGAAAGATAGTGATCATGATTGAAACATTTGATTTGTAATAGAAAAACTAAACTAGAATTCTAATGCAAGAATGCAATCCCTAAACCAACAAAATTGGCATCAGAAATCTGAATTCGATAACACCAATTACAATTTGCATTTGAGTTCACTACTCTAAGTTCAGAAAGACTTAAGAAATACTGATGTTTACTTAACACCAAGCCAAAACTATCAGCCAAAATGTATTGAAATAAAACTGATACACATGGAGGATATCTAAAGTGCAAGCAAATCTGAACAGAATTTCAGAAATGGTTGATACTCAGCTGCAGAACTGATTTGCAATCTCTGAAATCAAAAGTATTCTGAAATTGGATACTACTACTTCCTAAACAAGCTCTCTAATTGACTACCTTGCAGAAATGAAACTTACTCAATGCAGAAACAATTCAAAAGAGATGAACTTGAGTGACTGATACGAAAACAGGGGAGTAACTGAAATTAAGAACTAAACTGATTCACCACTCGAAATTAAAGAATCTATAACAAGTAACTAGATGCAATGTTGATATCAGAATTCAAAATGCAGAGAAGTAACTGCTCGGCAATGAAATTTTCAACTAACGAAAAGAAACTGAATTAAATTGCAGCAATGAAACAAAACAAACACTGAATTCAGATCCATCTACAGAAATTCTAATTCGAATTCAAAGACAATGTAAACTCGGAAACCTTAACCACATACAAACTGTTAACGTGTAAAACTCAACAAACAAAATAAGACTACTTAAGCAATGAATTGAACAAGTTTTTGATCTTAATCCTTCCCTTCGACAGAATTTCCTCCTTGCCGTCACACAAAGTCTGATCTACTGGAATAGAATTCAGTAATCACAGTAGAGAATCCAAGACCCTTGCTCTTCAGGTGCTAGGATAAACCCATCCATCAACATGCCAGAAACCCTCTAAACCATGATGAACAGATTTATCCCAGTGAATTATCGCAGATTCAGAATCTTTTCTTGTACAACCTTGATCGCGATCCTTTGACTTGCGTTTTGGATTAGGAATACTCAAGAACCTCCGAAGAACCCCCTCGAATGCTCCCTTTTGATCCCTTGATCTCAAATTCACAAATCGCTTCGGATCGTTTCAGGAGAAAACTGCTCTGCTGCAAAACCCTCACAGCAGATTCCTAATCGAATTGTAGCAGAAGAAGCGTCTTGATCCTCCTCTATGAGCTGAAAACCCTTGAAGAAACGGAAGGAACTCAGATCTGGTCGCTCCAAAATTGAAAAGAAATGAAGACTGGATCGAATAGTAGCTTGAATTCGCGACAGCCTTCCTCGGTGAGAAAATTTCGTTTTTAACTAATTCAGATTTAAATCAACGGCCAGGATTCTTCGATCTCGATCTAACGGTGAGATTTACTCAGATTTGGACCAAACTTTCCAGATCTCTATCAATGGTCCAGATCTTCTTCTCCTTAGCCTAAAGTGATCAGATCAGCAACGGATGGTTTGGATTGCCCTTCCTCTTGAATGGATGGTTTAGATTCCAATTAGTTATGATAGACGGCCAGATCAACTCCAATTTTGAATCCACAGCCTCAGATCTTAATCAATGGTGATGACCCTTTTATCCGTCGCTTGGATCGATCAGAAATTAAATGGATGGCCCAAAATCACTCATATCTTTGAATGGATGGCCCAAAATGACTCCAAGCTTGATCTTCTTGTCCATGATCCTTTGATGCCTACAAAGTTATATCCAAATATTAGCATTATTTACCACAAATATGATAGAATTTGCATTCATAACCAAAAACAGGTGTAAGTAATGAAACATGCTTTAATTTCTCAATTAAGTTCACAAAAGAATCAAAACATGGACTTAAGAGCCAAAATTGATTGTCAAAATGGTAATTATCACGCGCCCGGGCGCGGGCCAGCGCGACCGCGCTCCACCTGCTGCGGGCGCGGCCCACCTGCTGCGGCCGGGCGGCGCTTGCTGCGGCCGGGCGGCGCCTGCTACGGCCGGGTGGCGCCTGCTGCGGCCGACCGACGCCTCCTGCGGTCGGCGAACCCTGCTGTGGCAGGGTTTAGGGTTAATTAATTAATTAATTAATTAACTAATTAATTAATCAATTATTTAATTTGTTAAATTATCATTTAATTATTTTAGATAATAATTTCCTTTGTTAAATCATAAATTGTGTAATTAATTGTTCAAATGTTTGATTTATTTTAAGTTAATTGTATGGTTAAATAGAATAATTAGATGATTAATTGTTTGTTTAATTAGATTAATTGATTTATTAATTAGATCTTGTTTGATTAATGTTAGATTAACTGATTGAATAATTAGATTAATTTGTTGATTAATTCTTTGATTACTTAGAATAATTGATTCATTATTTATATCATGTTTGATTAATTAGATGTATTTTGTAGTATAGCATCAATATCAAATTTTAATATGGATCATAATATGTGTGGTTTGATTAAATTATCTTATCTGAATTCAGATACAATGTATCCAAACAAGGTATGGATGTATAATAGGTTAGACAATGGATATATCCGTGACGAATTTTTTGCTGGAGTGGAAGAATTTGTTAACTTTGCAAAGTGTTATCCTGAGTGTTTGAATGACACAGAGTTGAAGTGTCCATGTAATCAACGCAAATGTAGAAATATAACTTTCCGTGATAAAGATACAGTGAAAACTCATATCGCCAGGTATGGGTTTGTTCCAGATTATTACAACTGGTATTGTCATGGAGAGCCGTATGTATATGAATTTGGTGGACATTCTGTTGCATCATCATCGAACTCAATTGGACCAGAGACATCATATAACCCTGCTGATGCAATGCAATCAATGGTTTATGATGCAATAAATGCTTTTGATCAATCAAATGTAGAACAAGTACCTACTTCTGATGTTCAGAAAATGTATGATATATTAAAAGCTAGTGAAAGAGAATTATGGGAAGGTATTCCTTCTGGTCATTCTCAATTATCTGCTACTGCAAGATTATTGAATATGAAGGCAGAACATCATTTCTCAGAACGATATTATGATGACATATGTCAACTTATGTCAGAGTTGCTTCCAACTAATAATTGCATGACTGATAGTTTCTACAACACTAAAAAACTAATCAGAGACTTGGGTTTGCCAGTTGAGAAGATACATTATTGTGTCAATAATTGCATGATCTTTTGGAACCAAGATAGTGAATTGATGGAATGCAAAATATGTAATCATTCTCGTTACAAGCATGGTGCTCGCATGGTAAATTAGAAGATGAAGAAAAATATTCCTTACAAAGTCATGTATTATTTTCCTTTGACTGCTAGACTCCAACGTTGGTATGCATCAGCAGCAACAGCAAGTCATATGATCTGGCATCAAAACCATGGACATGATGGAGACATTATGTGTCATCCTTATGATTCCCCTGCATGGAAACATTTAGATTCAATATTTTCTTCCTTTTCTATGGAACCACGTAATGTCAGACTTGGACTTTCTGCAGATGGATTTTAGCCATTTGGAAGTTATGGACAACAATATTCATCGTTGCCTGTTATCTTAACACCATACAACTTACCACCATGGATGTGCATGAAAGATGAATTCATGTTTCTTACTGTTTTAATTCCAGGTCCTCAAAATTCAAAAGGGCACATAGATGTTTTTTTGCAACCTTTGATAGCTGAGCTGAATTATTTATGGAATATAGGTTCAGAGACGTATGACATTGCTACAAAGTCAAACTTTTTAATGCATGAAGCATTGTTATGGACTATTAGTGATTTTCCTGCTTACTCAATGTTATCAGGATGGAGCACAGCTGGAAAGTTAGCATGTCCATATTGTATGAGTCAGTCAGATGCATTTTCTTTGCCCTACAGTGGCAAGATTTCTTGGTTTGATAATCATCGGAAATTTTTACCTCTTGATCATCCGTTCAGAAGAAATAAGAAATATTTCAAAAGGAATGAAGTAGTTAGGAAGCTACCTCCAGTTGGGATGTCAGGCGAAGAAGTGTTAAATGAAATTGATAGTTATGGATTTCTACTAGTATATCAGGATGGATCAGATGATATCAACAAGTATATTGTTAGAGTCAACAAATGTGGTTAGAGGAAAAGAAGTATTTTTTGGGAGCTTCCATATTGGAAATATTTACTCATTCGTCATAATTTGGATGTGATGCATATTGAGAAAAATTTCTTTGATAACATAATTAATACTATCTTAAATGTGCATGGGAAAACAAATGATACAACAAAATCTCGTGAAGAATTAAAACAATTAGTGAGCAGGCCTGAGTTGCATCAGAATGAAACAACTGGTAAATATCCGAAGGCTTGTTATACATTGGACAAAGAAAATAAGCAAGCATTGTGTTCTTGGTTGAAAAACATAAAATTCCCAGATGGATATGCCTCTAATATGTCTCGTTGTGTGGATACGAATAGATCTAAAATGGTTGGAATGAAGAGTCATGATTATCATGTGTTCATGAAAAGATTAATTCCAATAGCTTTCCAAGAATTACTTCCTAATAATGTTTGGCAAGCACTTACAGAATTAAGCATTTTTTTCAAAAATCTGACTTCCGGAGTTGTTACGGTAGCAGATATGTTACGCCTTCAGACAGAGATTCCTGTAATACTATGTAAGCTTGAGCGAATATTTCCACCAAGCTTTTTTGATTGAATGGAACATTTGCCTATTCATTTACCTAGCGAGGCACAGATTGGTGGTCCTGTACAATACAGATGGATGTATCCTTTTGAAAGGTTTCTTAGAAAATTAAAGAATAATGTGTGTAACAAAGCAAGAGTTGAGGGATCAATATGTAATGCATATTTGGTTGAAGAAGCAAGTTCATTTTGCTCCTATTACTTTGCTGAAAATATGAAAACCAGACATCGAAAGTGTCCACGCAATCAAGATGACAGTCCATCATTTGACCCAGACATTCTTTCTATTTTCAAGTATCCTGGAAAAGCATTGGGTTCAACTCTATCTAGACGGTTAAATGACAGAGAATATCATACCACCAGGACATATATCCTCTTAAACTGTGAAGATGTCAAACCATACCTAAGGTATTATCTCTTGTTATAATGAAATTAATATCAAATAATATAATCAAATTTCTAGTATGATATCAAATGAACTTATATGTCAGGTTATACCAACAACAGTTGTACATCCAAAATCCATCGATAAGTGCAAATGAGGTAGATCGAAAGATAGAAGAAGAATTTGCATTTTGGTTTCAAATATATGTAAGTGAGTTAATATCCATTTGTTTGTTAACAATTCTTGATTACTTATTAATCTAATTTGATCACCCACCACTATTATAGGTCAATGATGACAAAATTTCAAATGTAGAAGACGAAAGAATTAAAAATCTCGCATTTGGACCTCTTCGTACTGTGACAGTCTACTCGGGTTATTACGTGAATGGATACAGATTTAATGTGAGCCAACGTGATTCAGGGATGCTAACATATAATTCTGGCATCAATGTCAAAGGATCAACAAACAATAATGATAATGAATTTGACTATTATGGCAAGCTAGAGGAAATTATTGAAATTGAATACCCAACGTTACCTTTCAAAAGATGTGTATTATTCAGGTGTTCTTGGTATGATCCAACTCCAAGGACGGGCACAAGGAAACATCGGTTATACAATTTAGTTGAGGTTAATTCAAGCAAAAGATTCAACAAGTTCGAACCTTTCATTTTTGCGGTGCAAGCTGGTCAAGTATTTTATCTGGAGTACCCAACTAAGAGAAGACGACCTAGTGAATAGCTTGTTGTATGTCAAATGAAGCCTAGGTCAACAATTGAAATGCCAAATACAATCACTATCCAAAACTCCGATGCTTATCAAAATGAAGAAGTGATAATCAACTCCGTGGATTCAGAAATACAATCAGCATCTCAATTACTTATAGATGAGCATGTCTCTTACGAGGAAATTGATGATGGTGAAATATCTAGCACTGAGGAGGTTGATGTATCAACGGATTCAAGCGATGAAAACTTACATGTTAATTAGTTCCATCAGATTAGGATGAGTTAGATGTATTGAACATTAACTAATCAGAGTTTGTATTAAGATGAGTTGTTAATTTAGATCATTCTGCTTGTATTGAACAGTTTTATACAATGCTTGTTTATCCCTTTGCTAGCTTTATTTACATTGTCTTCATTAGTGTTTATTTCCATTTGCCTCTAATATCTCTCATTTGCATGTTTTACCTATTCTGCTTATCTGCCTAAACTTTGTGTATAATCAGGTACCATGGCTGCCCCCCGTGATCAGCAGATTAGACTTACAGTCGTCGATGACAGGTATACCTATTCTTGTGATATATTTTATATCAAAATTTGCTAATATATCTAATTTTTTTCTACAGTTTTATACCTGATGGCCATCAGGTGTCTTCGTATATTACTAAAAAATTTAAAGAAAGACTGTCCACTTCGACGACATAGGGCCACATTGAGAATGATTTGAAATCATTCTATTACGGGGAGTTTTTAGTAAGTAGTTTATATGTATATTTAATTTGATGTTATAACTTTTTTGATACTAACTATTTTATTTTTTTTTTACAGAAAAGGTACACCTGGGAGGAGGGTGCAGTGGAGCAATTCAAGAGGACATGGAATGCCTATTGCTCCAAATTGTATAGGGACATGGTCTACAAATGGAGAAAGAAGGCTGATAGGCCTACAGAGGTCCCTGAGACTATTTGGGCAGCATGGCGGGCTGTTTGGGATGCCCAGCACTGGCAAGAGAATGTTGCGATTGCTCGAGCCAATCGCAATTCAGAGCTTGCTGGCCCCAACACGGGATCCACGAAGCACACTGCTGGATCCCGTTCCATTGTCCAGCATGCCAGTGATTTGGTAAGTAGTTTTTATTTAGGTTATTAAAGACATTTATTATGTTTTTTGGATATGTGTAAGCATTATATTTTGTGTTTACAGGCTGCTGAGCTAGAAAGACCTCCCACTAGTTGGGAGTTATTTAGCAAGACCCACAAGAAAAAAGATGGGTCTTTTGTCGATCGTCACTCCCTAGCAATCAATGTAAGTATATTAATTATATTTTATTTGTTTGACATTTTATATAGACTAATTAAAATTTTATTTCACAGGAAGCAATGACCGCTAGAGTTTCTGAGGTATAGACGCCTCAGCCTGCTGCAGAGGGGGAGGATGCACAACCTCTTTCCACCGACGATGTGAATCGAATTTATTTTGATGTCGTCGATGGGAAGAGGAAGACCGCCTGCTACAGCCTGGGCTCTCAGGCAAAGGTTACATATGATCAGATGAGAGCTCCAGGGGTTAGGGGTCGTCCACCATCCTTCTCCTCTACCTCTAGTGTGGTTCGTCATTTGCGGGAGGGAAATGAAGCCTTGCAAACTCGACTCACGTCGATAGAGTCGACGTGTGCCGGGAGGGACGCAGAATGGGCTAAGACGAGCGCAGAGTGGGCTCAGAGGGATGTAGAGTGGGCTAAGAGGGACGCAGAGAGGGATGCTGAGTTGAGAGATTTGCGGGCTTGCCAGGCACACACTGAGGAGATAGTACGTCACATGCGAGCTTTTGTAGCGACCCTATCGCCGATGACACAAATGCCAGCCCTTCCCGCCCCTCATTTTGATGCTCCGGATACACAGATGTTAGCCGCTCCCGCTCCCGCCCATCGTTTTCAGTCTCAGGAGACACAGGATCCTGAGCATCCCACAGAGGAGTGTTGGAGCAATCACCCCTAAGATGGTCCGGAGTGACCATAGGTTTTGATGTTTGGGCAAAGGGTTTAAGTTAGGTTTACCCTTGTATTCTTATATGC
>JAGFNQ010000337.1:409364-470274 GCA_024364735.1 Boesenbergia rotunda | reverse complement strand
AGATAATCTTGAAACTCTTGACTCAAGTATTCACCACCCCGATCGGATCGAAGTATTTTAATACTTTTGCCAAGCTGTTTCTCTACTTCATTTCTGAACTCTTTGAATTTCTCAAAAGCTTCAGATTTGTGTTTCATCAAGAACACATACCCGAATCATGAGTGATCATCGATAAAGGTGATGAAGTAGCTATAGCCTCCTTGTGCAAGAGTTGACATTGGTCCACATGCATCAGTATGTATTAGACCAAGCAATTCTCCCACTGGATTACCTTTTCCAGAAAAGGGTAATTTGGTCATCTTGCCTTTTAAGCATGATTCGCATGTATCAAATGAACCGGGTTCAAATGTTTCCAGAATTCCACATCGGTGTAATTCGGTCATGCGTTTCTTACTTACATGGCCAAGACGGCAATGCCAAGTGTAGGAGTCTATTCGATTATCTATTCGAGCATGTTTGTTGCTAACTTCGATATTGAAAACATCACCGGATAAATCTAACGTGTAGATACCATTGCACAAAGTTCCATTCCCATAAAGAACGTCATTTAAAGTTATGTAACAACAATTGTTACTAAAAGTTAAATGATAACCCTTTTCATTCAAACATGAAATAGATACAATGTTCTTTATTAACGAAGGAACGAAATAACAATTATCCAATTCTAAGACACGTCCAGTCGGGAGCTTTAGCAAATATGTTCCGATGGCAACAGCAGCAATCTTTGCTCCATTTCCAACTCACAAATCCGCTTCTCCCTTGACGAGTCTTCTTCTATTCCTTAGCCCCTGTATGTCATTACATATATGTGAGCTACACCCAGTATCAAGTACCCAGGTATTTGAGGAAATAGAGTGGCATTCAATACGAAGATACCTGAAGAGGATGGGGCATCGGATGCCTTATTCTTCAAGGACTCAAGATAAACCTTGCAGTTTCTTCGCCAGTGACCCTCCTTGCCACAATGATGGCAAGTTCCTTTTGGTTTCTTTTTAGTCTTCTTGGCCTTTTTCTTCTTTCCTTTATTCTGTTCTTTGGCCTTCCTCTTAGAACCTTTCTTCGAGGAACCAACTAACAGTACCGCCTTTTGATCCGGCTTTACAGAAGGCTCCACAGTCTTCAGCAGGTTGAGCAACTCAGGAATGGTAGTCTCTAGTTTGTTCATCCGATAGTTCATCACAAATTGTGAATAACTTTTAGGCAAACAACTCAGAATTAAGTCAATACTTAGTTCATGATCCATTGCAAAACCGAGTGTGTTCAGTCGCTCAATGTAACCCAACATCTTTAACACAAACTGCGAGGCAGAAGTGCCTTCCTGCATCTTAGTGGTGAAGAGGAGTCTGGAGACTTCGAACCTTTCGGATCTCGCCTGCTCTTCAAACAACTCATGAAGATGGAAGATGATGGTATAAGCATCCATATGCTCATGCTGCTTTTGGAGCTCAGGTATCATAGAGGCTAGCATGATGCAACTCGCAAGTTCAGAATCGGTCACATGTTTCTGATAGGCCATTAACTGGTCTGGAGTTGCACCCTCTGGAGGATGGTTAGGAAGTTGATCTTCAAGGACATAAGCAAGCTTCTCTGCCTTAAGTACAATCCTCAGGTTTCGAAGCCAGTCCATGAAGTTAGGCCCAGTCAGTTTATTGGTGTCCAAGATGGAACGCAAATTTAGAGAAGACATGATCGAGTGATTAACCTAGAAATATAAATTGAGCTTATGTGAGAAGAATGATTAAAGAATGTATCAACATACATAAATAAAATCCTATTTATTTTTCAAATTGAATAACCCTTTTTATCAATTCGGGAGATCGTAGGAACATCTCCAAATAAGTTGATATCCAACCATAGATAAGAACGACCATGGCTGTGGCCATAAAGTTATTCTTAGCTATGAAGGTAGGTAATTATACCGATTACATATCACATATATGTAACTATCACTTTATGCTATCAACTAATTGAATGTTTACATAAATCATTGGGTTGTTAACTCATTAACAAGTATGCAACATTATACATAGCACCCAACTGCACCTCTCTTTACATCGACCTTGGCTGTGGCACAACAAATCGATGCTCCAAGCTTAAGGCTGACCCATTAATCGAGAAATAGTTTTAATATGGTTGGAGCTCATTCAACCGTTTAGTTAGGCTTGGATGTGTCCAACAACCAAAACTAAGGATTGACCTCTGACTTCAACTATATTATTCTTAAACTAATTCCATGGTTTGAACATGTTGAGGTGCAAGCCGGGCATGGATGTGTCCATCAACCCAAACAAGAAACAAAACTCCGATTCTAACCATATTAATGGAAGGTGTTGGCCTTAATATTTTGTATGGGGTTTTGGGTCTCATCCATTCTTTTCTAAGCACATTCATGACATATAATCATGTCATGACTAACGATTTCCTTAATAAAGTATGTATGTGACTTAATTTATCAAGTCTCATTAATTGAATTAGGAACCGGATTTCCTAATTCCAATTTCATACTTTATTCAAGGAATTGTTTTGGGAAACAATTTCCTAAATTGTCATAATCAATTTCGAAAATAATATGTTTTAAGACTTTGATTTCTCTAAATCAAATCTTATTAAATTAAGAGACAATTCCCTTAATTCAACTACATATTATTTTAATGAAAATCTCTTTTAAGAAAACTATATAGGAAACCATTTTCCTAATTAATTTTGGAGACAACAATATGTAACAGCATCACTTCTTAAATCATATTTTATTCATGGATTTAATTAATTACAACAAATCATTTTCTAAGGGTGGCTCCCCGAGGCTCAGATACCCAAAGAAAAGTAATTTGTCGTAAATCCAATTTGGTCCGCTTCGGAAGCGTAACCAAATTAAACATGACAATTTTATTTAAAATTGGGAAATTAAATTACAACAACTAACTTTAAATTGGACGGCTCCCCGAGGCTCATTCCAAAATAAAGAATTTTGTTGTCAATTTAAAAATCAATTCAAATTTAATTGTCAATTAATTGTCCATAAATTTGTCTAGACTTTCTTGAAAGAAAGTGTCCAAAATTGCGAGATTTCATAATAGGTTTTCAGAATAATTGTAAGTTTTTGGTACAAAGAAAACTTACATATTTCTAAAATTGGAAACTTTCAAAAATAGAAAATTTCCCAAAATTGGAAGGTTTCCAAAGATGGGAAGTTTTCACAATTATTATAAAATTTCAGAAACTAGAAAATTTCAAAAGTTTGCGAAATTTCATGAGGATTTCCAAACTTTGAAATTTCTAAATCTAAAATTTATTATAATTGGAAAGTTTCCATAATTGAAAATTTTTCCAAAATTGAGATCATGACAAAGTTTTCCACAAAACAATTATATGATTATGCCGAACACTAACCGGCTCTGATACCACTGTTGGGACCGGGTGCATGTTGACAAGGATACGGGTTCGTAAATTTAAAATTATTTATGTGCAGCGGAAGAATTAGCATAAAATAATTTCTTAAATTATTTTAACCACGTATCTAGCATGCGACCTTATGATGTGTGGACATGATCATAAATTAAAATTTTGTAGAAAAAGTAAACTAATTTACTTTGTACCTCGCGTAACTCGAAGAAAGGGACGAGATCCAACCGTAGCGTCCTTTGGAAGCTCCGCCTCTATTCGCGTCCACGCCGAGTTCTCTTCGGGATGACTTCGCAAAGCCACGAGTTTTGTGCCGACGAGAACTACTAGATTCTCTAAAGGCACAACTAGAACAACAAGAGAAAAGAATGGAAACTAACCAACAAGAAACGGAATCAAAATTCCGGGAAGAGAGGAGTTGCGATCCGCTTCTTCTTCTTCTTGTTTGGCTCCTTCTTGGTGATGGTTGCACACGCCAACCCTTGGAAGGGTGAGGGTGCGCCGGCTCTAGGTTGGACTAGGGCCGCCGGCCCTAGGATGAAGGAGGGGCGCCGGCCCTAGGAGGGAAGGAGAAGGAGAGGAAGAGAATAAGAGAGAGAGAGGGAGAGAATTAATCTCTTGATTACTCTATTGATTGGAATTCAAGGCTAGTCTTGGTTCCTTTATATAGTAACCTCTCCCTTGCCAAGTCTCCCTCTTAACAGAATTTTCATAAGAAATTTATCCTATAAATTCTCTTATTAATTATTCCGTTTAAGCCAAGTTTTATTATAACTAACTTTATAATAAAACAAATATCTTCTCTCCTTTTATTATGGAATAAATTTTATAAGAAATTTATAAATTTTCTTATTATGGAAAAATCAATTCATAATTGATTTTATAAAATTAAAATAAACCATTCCATGGATCATTTTAATTTCCATAAAAGGGAATAAATTTCTATAAATTTATTTCTATAAATTTCTTTATACAAATTTATTTATCCATAATTTATAAAACAAATCGCGCTAGATTTATTTTATTACTTAAACCAAATAAATTGGTTTCTCCCCATTGATGTGGCCGGCCAATCCAAAGGGGTTTGGCACCCTCTTTGGCCGGCCAAACCGAGCCGAACCCAACGCGAATTAAACTCATTTAATTCGCCCAATAAGCTTTCAAAAGACTTAGCCATTTTAAGTTTCCGTTGCGCCTCTGATTAACTCAGATTCGACTTATTTCTCTTGATCGAAAAATCCAATTTTCAACTCGTTTTAAATCCCTTGGATTACTCGTAGTGCGTGTGACTAAATAGGCTTTCAATTTATGTTGGCCGTCTATAATCAACTAATTATAGAACGATCATGAGTGGCACCTAGTAGTACATCATGACCCCCAATTAATCGAAAGATCAACGGTTGACCTCAGAAGTAATTCTGAAACCCTTCAGTAGCTCTAATGAATCGTGCCCCATTCCCTTCACCATCTTATACCCACTTGGTTCAGGACATGGTCTGATTGTGTCAGTCCCCACTAGACTGACTACGTCACACCTAGCCCAAGTAGTGTCTTTCTCGTCCTTTGGATTTCTAATTACTCTCATGTATTTAAGAGACTCATACTCTAAACATGATATGCTCTGGCCAGAGGCTTTGAGTAACAATCCGACGATAGGCCTGGGTATACATCTCCTCGCAAGGAGTGGTGAATCCTTTGTAGGCTGTTCAAACATCTTCGGGCACTTCGGCTTATACCCAATCATCCTGGGTCCACACCTCCTTGGAGATGCTTGCTTAAGATGTTAAAGTATAAGTCTCCATGACCAAGATGACTTGAACACCGCAAGTCAAAGGAACATCGCACTTAAGCTGCAGTAAGAACTTCACTGACCTGTCTATGTATAGACTACCATGTGAAGTTTTACAGTCAGTCACTCCAATGAACTAGTTCCCTTAACTAGCATCCATGTTTATCTCCGGACATCCCAATGTCACCAGCCAGTGAGAATCAGCTGATTAGAGAATAACCCATGCTAGTCTCAACAGAATTGATAGTGTCCGTTTTTGTCAATTCATCGACTAGGGATATTTTCAATACTTCACAATTGCACATGTAGAGATAATCACTAGTTGTGATCCCATCACAAATTCTCTTATGCTGTGAATTGTATTGCGGACATTCACTAGATGAGTTTAAGATCCCAATCAAATACACTAACATGTATACTCAAATAGTGAATTATCATTTATTAAAATAAATATTTACAATCATAAGGCGATTGCCTTAGGACACTTCTCTCATATCACTAACATAAGGGAGGTACCCTCTAACCCTAGTTTAAAAAGAAATTTGATTTCAAGTTCTTCTTTACATTTCAAGAATCATGTTAATTACCCACCCATGCATGCTAGAACTCATGAGAATTGTTTATTTGTGCATAATCATGGATTTAAGTACAATGATAGGACTAAGGGTAACAAGGTAGATCATAACCCTAAGAAAAGCATGCATCATGATAGACCTAAGACTTGGATACCTAAGGATCAAGGCATTGACCCCAAGAAGGGGAGACAAATTCCTAAGAAAATGGATAGGTCTAGGAATGTCCAAAGTGGACATATGGAATCCAAGGTTAGAGGGCTAAAAAGGAAAAATCAAGCCTTAAGGGCAATGTTTGATACTTTAGAGAAGACCTTAGACAGATTCAAGATTGGATCTAAAGGTCTAGACATGGTGTTGGGTAGCATCAAACCCAACTATGATAGGTCGGGTTTGGGCTATCAATCCAAGACCTCCAAGGGCAATGGAAAGAAGTATGCTGGGAAAGCATACAATCTTAGTAAGGAGGGAAAGTCTAAGGATGGCAAGGGGATGCTATCTGATAAGTGTCATTTTGTTGATTATTTCATATGCTTAAATCCATATTTGATCCATATTTTACTTGTATAATTGTGGATTTACTCTAGATTCTAGGATTTATACTCTTTTTGGACTTAATTGCAAATTTTGATATTTTCGAGTTGTTTTGTTACTAAATTTTTGATCAACTTTTGTAGGCTCGGAGGGATCATGACCTAGGTTATGTTGGGTCAAGGTTGAGTCAAAAGTGGACCAGATCAAAGGAATCAAGCGTCGACTCATTTGGACCGTCCGATGCAAGAACGGTTAGATCTAGACCATCTGAGAACTTCTGATCGATCCGAGCTGGGGTTAAGTCTAATCGAGCGATCAGATCAAGATCTGAGAGTTTCAGCCCAATCAGAGATCATCTAGCTGTTGGATCACGATCAGAGTGATCTAGACCATCCATTTCAAACATCAGCTTGATCTGAGCCATCCGCTATAGATCTGGCAGATCCGAGCTACCCCGAGGATGATCCTGACCTCTGATCAAGATCTGGAAATTTTGAATCAAATCGGATGAGGATCCACCGTTGGATGAAGCGGGATTAATCTCAGCCGTTCAAATTAAATGGGTTAAGTTTAAATTGAAAATTCCCTCGGCAGATCTCGGCGTCGCGTCTTCAGCTCAGTTTTCTTCTTCTCCGTTTCTTCTTCAATTCTTTTGGCGATTTCTTCCATTGAAGGCGTGCCCAACTCGATCAGCACCTTGGAGCAAGATCTGGATCCTCGGAGGAGGTTTCTATGGAGATTTAATCACTGATTTGCAGCTGTGCGCGAATCTGTGATCAGATCTGAAATTAGAGCTAATTCCCAGCGATTTGCGAGTTTAAGGGTTCTTGGCTTGTCCTTGCGTGACGAACAAGGTGGTTTTGAATCAAGGAATGGTCGAGGCTTAGTTTTAATCGCATTTTTTTTTCTATTTTCATAGCTGTAATTTCAGTTTCTGCAAAGTTGTTCTTGTTCTGTTTTGTATCAGCTATTCCATTTTCGTTTCTGAATTTTTCCCGCTGTAATTAGGTTCTATATTGCAAGTATGATTAGTTAGTGAACTTGTTCAGCGATCCATTGTAGTCAATTTCAATGAATTCTTAGTTTTCAGCTTGCGATTCAATCCTATTATCAGTGTATCACCCTGTTTTCTGCACATTCCATCTTAGACTGAATTTTTCAGTTTATTTCAGTTTCAATTCGGGTCTAGTTTAATTCCAGCAATTGAGGACAACATTAGTTTGATATTGAATTGATTTGAGTTTGTGTAGAAAGTAGTTTTACTTCTGCATTTACAGTCAGATTGTTTTGTATCAAATTTTATTCCAGCAATGTGATTTCTGTAAACTCACTTTCCATATTTGCTACTGAGTTAAATTTCTGCACTTTTCAGTTCTTGTTTCTGAGAATGTATCAAGGGAGCTTATTTAGTGATTAATAGTTTTCAAATTCAGCTTACATTTGATTTCTGAATTTGCATATCAGTTCTACAGCTGAGTTTCAGCTATTTCTGCAATCCTGCTCAATCATGTCTTGAACTTAAATTCTCTTCATTGTGAATCAGTTTTATTTCAATAAATTTCAGCTGATAGTTTTGCAATTGTGTCAAGTAAACATCAGTATTGCTTAAGTTCTCTGAATTTAGAGGAGTGAACTCAAAATCAGCTGATAATTGTTGTTTCCGAATTTAAATTGTTGTTGCCCCTCTACACTGCTTCTCTATTTGTGAATTCATGTTTCAAATGAGTTGTTTCTGAATTGGTTAGCTCTATCCTTGTAGTTTCCAGTTTATAGCTTTTGTAGCTGGTTTCGACCAATTAGTCTCACTTGCCTTGTTGGTTTGATTCATGAATTTGTTTGTTTCTTCACTAGATCATTATTTCCATTTCTGAATTTCTATTTTTATGCTCTGAATTCCTGTTTTTAATGTCTGCATTCCTTCATTTGTTCATGCATAACTTTCAATAATGTCTTGTCTTTCAAGTGGCAGTGATCAGTTTTAATGCAGAGTTGTAAGTCTCGGTTTTGGCACTTAGTATCATCTTGGCACATCATATTCTTTTATTCCTTGTAGATCAAGTGTTTGTGTTAACCTTGTTTCTAAAATTCGTTTAAGCATTTGTTTAAACATTAGACAACAACCTTGTTTCTAAAATTCAGTAAAGTTGCATTTGCCAATTAAGTTTTCTATTAATTGATGTCATTAGCTGCCATTACCATGGTAAGTTTCTTTAGTTAATTTTACTCTATTTGCATTGAGTTTTCATTTCTCATTACAAAAACCAAACCCATTTCTATTTGAAACCCAAAAACATTGACGACACATAAACGCAAGCTCTAATCACACAACTTGAACTAGCCCTGAGAAAAATACGACCTGTGGCCCCTTACTACGCTTTTCTTCTTTGATTGCAAAAAGTGTTTCCAGCACATTTATAAATATCTAAATTCTGATAGATCTACATTCGTGACAATTTTAATTAGCTAAATTGGGTCCATCACTATCCAAAGGGGAAAAGAAGGACTTAACCAAAGACGAGGTGTCTAAGGTTAAGTGTGTCAAGTTTGTAGGCCAAGAGTCACCGGTGGAACACCGATGTGGCCTAGTGATGGTTGAGTCACCTAGGGAGGTGGCTAGGGCTAAGAGCTCAAGGAGGAGCTCTAGGAGCCTTTGGGATATATGGTGAATAGACCGTAGGAGGGGGTGCTCCTAGAGGTCTAGATGGACCATGGAGTGTGCCAAAAGAATTGGAGACGGACTTGAGTCTCAATTCTTGGGTTTTGGCACGGTGTTTTGAGTTTCATGCATGAAAATATGACATTGGGGTCATATTGCATGAAAATTAGTTTTTGGTGTGTAATTGCCATGTAAATCAATGCTAGGGATGCATTGTGGGGGTGGCATGGGCAAAGACATCAAGAGGAAACCAAAACTAGGACTTTAGGTCAAGGTTTGATTGAAGTTTTTGGCTAGTTTTGGATTTTGTGTCAAACTTGGGAATGGTGATAGATACATTTTGGAATGTATTTTTCCTAAGTAGATATGGGTACCACAAACCTCTCCACAAAATTTGGGAATTTTTGGAGATTTGTGGAATTTTTAGTGCATTTCTGAAGTTCGTCAAAAATGCTAAAATTTCGCATTTCAGACTTTCAGAGTATCAGTCGACTGTCATTTTGGCAGTCGGCTGGTCAAGGCCAATTTTTGTATCAACAGCTGGTTTGGTGTTCAAATGATGCAAAATAAGTGTATGGGGGCTAGTACACATTGCTTATGATCATTGGGGATTAAAAGAACCGATAATTGGGATATTATTAGGGTCTTTTTGATGTATGGCAAAGGGGGAGAGATGTTGGGTTTATGTGGGAAACCAAACATACCTTTGCTAGAAACCCTAGTTTTAGGGGGAGTTGAGATTAAGGGGGAGCATGGTTGCTCCATTCTTGGCGTAAGGGGAACCTTGGAGTGATTCTTAAAAAGCCTTTGTAAGTCCAATGCAGGGGGAGCTTGGGAGAAGTTTTAAAAAGCCCGATTTGGTGAAAATTCCTAACTTGGAGGGTTAGGTGTGGGATGCCTTGGGATAGGATCCATGTATGCATTGCATATGCATTTATTTAGCATTGTTTTTGCTATTCTTTATTACTATTTGTTTCCCTAACTTAAACGGATTGCCAAACATCAAAAAGGGGGAGATTGTTAGAGCAATCGACCCTAAGATGGTCCGGAGTGATCATAGGTTTTGATGTTTGGGCAAAGGGTTTAAGTTAGGTTTACCCTTGTATTCTTATATGCGTATGTTGAGTGTGCAGGCTGTACAGGTTGCGCATATGGACTTGACTGGACGGCCTCGGTACGGTGAAGGATGGCATGGAGACAAGCTGGAGGCTTGTGTGCGTACATGAGGGACGTTGGAGAGCAGGGACGATGAGCTGATGGGCGCGGACTTCGAGGCATGCGTGAAGGATGGCATGGAGGCAAACTGGAGGCTTGCGTTCATTCGAGGGACCGGAGCCGAAGATGAAGAGGGCGCGAAGGCAACAGTCGAGGCTGCGGAGGAGGAGTCAGTCGAGTCGTGAGGGTACGAGTGCAGTGTGATTGTACTCGGGAAATCCTAGGGTTTGAGTGCGGAGTGGAATGTACTCAGGAAGGGTAACCTTAGGTGGGTGAGTAGACCAGTCAATTGGCCTAGGGGCAGTCGACTGATGGAACTCACAGAAAGGTCTCAGCCTGGGACCAGTCGACTGCCCTGGGGGCAGTCGACTGGTAGGTGGCTGGTGAGTTGGCTAAAATTCGAACGTTGGGGTGCAACGGTCGAATTTGGCTGGCACCAGTCGACTGCCCTAGGGGCAGTCGACTGGTAGCGAGAAATCAGCCCCGAGTCCTATTTAAAGAGGACTTCGTGGTGGCTGAGTTTCTTGACGAAACTCACTTGGGAAAAGTGTGTTAGTAGTCTATTGTGTTCACAAAGCATCCAATGTGTTGTGGCGAGGTTTCTCCACCCACAAGGAGCGACACGTGATAGCCGGAGGTTATCCGGGGAGTGATCCACCGACGGATTGTTGGATTAGTCACCCGGCCGGGGTGGATACCAACTAAATACAGTTTGTTAGCATTGTATTTATTGTTTTATTTGTATTTCCGCTGCGCTAACAATCTTGTAGGAAGAAGGGGTTCGACAAAGTGCTATTCACCCCCTCTAGCAAGGCATATCGATCCTAACAAGGAGTAGAGATATTATAGTGGTATGATCAATTTTTCACCTAATTTTTTTCATTAACAATGTATTAAGTTATTATATTCATAATGATTGTTTTCTTATTACTCCATTTATGTTTACAGATTCCACATTATCAGAGTTGAATTTAGATTTCTTCTCTTGCTTGAAAGGTATAAATATTTGATATTATTCCTTTATTGTTCCTTATTTGTTATTTTTCATTTACATATTTAATATTTAATTTACTTCTATTAGAGTTATCTTCTATTACATATACTTATTTCATTTGTTATTTCTTATTAGTATCAATTCAGATTTCTTCCTTTATTGGATTGCTTTCTTATTGTTTTATCTTTTATTGTGCAGGAATATTTTTCCTTTCTATCCATTATTCACTCTGATATTCATGTACCTAATGATTCTCTACTAAACTCTCATTTTTGATGTATATAGTTTTTTTAATTTACTTTGACATTTGGATACATTTGATATACATTTGATATAGCTTTCTTTTGATACGTTTGGATTGGATTAACCATTGGAAACTTTGGATTGTATAAGTTTACTTTTGTTTCAAAGTTTGGATTGTATACGTTTGGAAATTAAACTTTCGATTGAATATTGGATTCAAATTGAAAGTTTCAATGTATATATACATTTGGAAATGAATGTTTGGATTGGATTGGATTGGCTTGTAAATGAATGTTTGGATTGTTGTGAATGTTTGGATGTTGATATATCTATTATTGTTTCATATTTGTTTGGATCAGTTGTATATTATTGATGTATATATGGGAAGTGGAAGAAACAGATATTGCCTGCCAAAATTTTTCAGGTTTAGCGACGGATATTTTTCAAAATCCGTCGCAAATAGCGACGGATTATTAACTTTTCCGTCGCTATAACGATCGATTAGTGACGGATTTTGACTGAATCAGTCGCTATTACGATATATTAGCGACGGACTTTACCATGTCCGTCGCTACTCCGAATGATTTGCGACGGATCTTTGACTATCCGTCGCTACTATTTCCCCGGCCACGTCACCCCGTTTTCTCGGTGTTTGCGATGGGGTTATATGTCCGTCGCTAAGGTAGCGACGGAGAGAAAAAATGTCCGTCACTAAGTTAACGACGGAGAGAAAAGTTTCGTCGCTACTATAGCTCTGCGACGGGATTTCAGCTGACGGCGCGAACTCCGTCACTAATCCGTCGCTATTAGTGTTTAGCGACGGAATAGCGACAGAATCCGTCCGTCGCTATTACCGATTATTTTTGTAGTGACTCGGGAGAGTGGAGCCCAAAGATCAATATATTAGATAGCCTGACTTCAAGTAGCCACTCCTCTTTTTAGAACAGGAAAGTTATCGGATAATTATTGTTCGTTACATACGACAATTAAGGCTTTAATGATCGCAGCGGTCGTTACATAAAAGATATCACGTAACCGATGATTATAGAACGTGAAGACACGTGTGACCAAAACATCAGGTATATAAGGTGTTTCGGCATCTAGGTAAAGGGGTAAGTTTTCCGAACTTAATCAAATTTTGATCCCTCGTTGTCCTCCTAAGATAATTCAAATTCCTGACTTGAGCATCGGAGTGTGTTCCGTCGGAAAACCTTCCAGTGTATTTCCATTAATGTTCGTGTTAATCTCGTAGGGCGCAATCATCTTCTTCACGTCATCGTCCTTGTGGGTTGTATTTTGATGACTCGTTATTTACGTCGTTTCCTTCTAGAACAGTAGATAATATTTTCTTCTCTCTTTAGAACACTGTTTAGACACATGCAGAGTTTAATTTTCAAAATATTTATCCCTATTGAGCGCTTATAATTGCATTGCACTTTTGGCGGCTTCAAAGGAAGGTTTTTGTGCATAATTAAAAAGAAATCATGTTAAGTGAGCATTCTTAATTAAAAAAATTAAAATGAAATTTATAATTAAAGACTTAGAACATTCAGATTCTTCGAATAAAGTTTTTTTTTTAATTTTATATATTACATAAGTTTTTTTCATCAACTATCCTGATTTCCTAAATTTAAATTTTATAATTATTTCTTTAAATTTGAAAAAATCCATTATCTAAATATTAAAATATTATTCCTTCTATTTTTTATTTTCCACTTTTACTTTTATCATTTCATAAATAATAATAAAAAAAGAAAAAAATGCTTAAGATACCAAACTTAAGATACTAAATTAACAATTCTCATATTGAATTTTTATAAAAAAAATTATTTAAAAGTTAATACCTTATTTTTATTTTAGTTGAGAATTCATATTCTCAATTGGTTATAGTGTTCAAATTAAAAAAAAATTAAAAATAGTCATTACTTGGGAATCACTGATTCTCTAAATCAAACAAAATTTTTGTTAATAACCTTAGATGGATAACCAAGGTTATCAAGGATAACTCCCAACCAAACGCACCCTTAGGGTCAATTTAGTTCAAGTTATCATATATAACCTTAGTTATGTGATTACCAAGTAATAACATAACCAAAGTAATAGGGAATGAAATATAACCTGAAGTTGTTTGGTTCAATTTAGGTAATTATATAAAATCTTATTTGTTTGGAGATAATAGTCTATGATATAATATAATATTTTACCGTATTACCCTTTAGTTAAATTTAAGTATAATAATATTATAGACTTATAAATTTAAAATAAAAAGGTAAGATGATATTATATATATATATTCGTACCCTCGATCGTCGGTCGTCGGTGGTGGTCGCCGACTGTCGTTGCCGGTTGTCGACCGCGAATAATGACTAGGAGACGACGATGGTCGCCGGTCGTCGTTGCTGGTTGTCAGTCGCGAATAATGGTCGCCGACCATTGTTGTCGGTCATCGGTTGTCGGCAGTCGCCGACGCCGATCGCCGGCTCCGGTCGCCGCCCGTTGGGCGCCGGCGTCGGTCGTCGGTGCCAATCGCCAGTCGTCGTCGATCGCCGTCGCCGCTGCTGCCGATCGCCCTCGCCGGTCGTCGGCCGCCGCCGCTGCCGTCGATCGTCGGCCGCCGCCGCTGCCGTCGATCGTCGGCCGCCGCCGCTGTCGTTGATAGTCGGCAGACGCCGGTCGTCGGCCGCCGTTGGTCGCCGGTCGTCGGGCACCGGTGCCGATCGTCAGTTGCCGGTCGTCGGTCGCCCGTCGCCGATGCTAGTGGTCGCCCAAGAATAATGCCTCTTTTGCTGAGGTAAATATTGGAGGATAATTTTGGAAAGATAAATTTCATAACCCCGGAATCAAGAAAAACCTTATTTTCCTAAGGTTTTTCGATTCCGGGTTGCATACCCCTTTTGCCAATGTATCGGGCATCGATCATTACTTGGGAATCGTTGATTACCTAAACCAAACAAGATTTTTGTTGATAACCTTGGATGGATAACCAAGGTTATCAAGGATAACCCCTAACCGAACACATCTTTAGGGTTTATCTTTCCAATTAGATTATAACGTTCAATCACAATTAAAAAAAAAAAAAAAGGACATGAGACATCTCCCATTATATAACATTAAAATTGTTATTTTTAAAATTTAAGATAAAAAAAATAAATGTTCAATTTTAAAATTATAATTTTTTTTAAAAACATTTAATATTAAAATCTTCAATTTAATGTCAAATTTGGAACTTGAAAAAAAATACAGGTCCCATAAAAAAAAATTATAAAGGAGAAAAAATTAAAAATAAAAATATAATTCATTATAAGAAAATTGATGTATTATATAGTAGTGCAAAGTAAATTTAAATTTGGATAGGGATTTTGATGTGATGCTTTTACACAAGTAAATAAATTGATTCATAAATTATTCTGATTTATTTAAAACATATTAAATTTATTTGAACAAATTAATAAATAAATTTATATATTTTGTAATCCTCGAAGCCGGCCGCCGCCGCCGCCGCCGCCGCTTCCTCTGCGGCCGCCGATTGATCAGCTGCACCGTGGTAATCCGGCGATCTCATGTTCTTCTACCTTCCTTCCCGCTTTAACCCTATCGAAGTCCTAGTAATCTTCCTCTTCCTCTCCATTCCAGAAGCCGTTTAGGGTTTGCTCCCCTTTCTGACTCAATCCGTCTTCTTCGCTCGCAGATGATGTCGAAGAAGGTGATTACGAGGGATGAATGGGAGAGGAAGCTCAAGGATGTGAAGATCACGAAGAAGGACATGAATAAACTTGTCATGAATTTTCTCGTCACCGAAGGCTATGTGGACGCCGCCGAGAAGTTCCGCATTGAATCCGGCACCGAGCGTATCCTGTCACTTTTACTTAAAAATTGTTCTTTTGCCTATTTTGTTTTTGCGTCTGTTCTGGGCTTTCCTTTGCTTGTTCCGTTCGTAATTGTCAATCGTTTGTTTCTGTTTTATTTTTCCTTATGAGTGATTAGCTGACGTTGACCTCGCCACAATTACTGATCGCATGGCTGTGAAGCAGGCTCTGCAATCTGGCAATGTGGAGGATGCTATCGAGAAAGTTAATGATTTGAATCCTACGGTAAAGCTCAAATTCTGTCGTCGCACCTCGTTTAGGTGTTTGTTCTGTGGACCAATGTTTAACTGATTGTTTGTACAGAGAATTTTTGTTATTAGTTTTGACAGCTATTGGGATTATCCTACGAATGTAAATTTTGAATTTTCTGAAAAATTGATCTTTTGTGCGCTGGTAGTCCTAATCTAGAGTTGTCATAGAAAATAAGGAGGAAATCATATACCTTTCGATTCATATGGAGCCCTAAATGGTTTTCTTCTTTCATAGATGTGTTAAAACTGAAGCGGAGCTTTGGCGCAACAGTAATGTTGCTGTCATGTGACCTTGAGGTCATGGGATTGAGTCGTAGAAATAGCCTCTTGCAGAATGCAAGATAAGGCAGTGTACAATAGACCAAGGGATTGAGATACCAAACAAAACTATCACTATTTCATTTATCTTGTTTGCTTAGAATTGAAAATGAGAAATACTCTTGTTTTTTTTGTTTTTTGTGTTTTTGAGATGTACATTTCATTTCCACTCAACTTAATTTTTCTCTTTCCCTCTGAACAGGAGAAATCAATCACTTGGTTTCATTCTTTTCTTTTTTCTCTTGTTTCCATCCAAGTAAACACAAGATGAAATTGTTCTGAAAGATCTAGATATTACTGCTGATATAATCTCACATAGAGTTCCTTAGAAGAAAAAGGTCCAGTATAATAGACCACAAATAGTTGGGTTTCACTGCTAGTTTTTATTGTTGCTATATTTAAGTATATTTTCTATCAAAGGTGAATCTGAAATTCCTACCAATGCTTTATTTGGCATATGTATTATTAAATAATAAACTAGGGCTTGTCGCAGAGATTGGGAGCTGATATCATGGCTTTAATTCTCTCATTTTACTTAACATTATCAAAGTAATATTAAGTTCAGTGCAAGCAGGATTACTGTTTTTATGAGAGTCTTTGGTACTTTAAAGATTAGCATGAGATTTGTTGTTCATTTGTCATGTGTGGTCTGTTCAAGCTAGAGATGCAGGCAAAAATAGTTCATATTGGTGTTTTACATCACAACTTAAGTAGACTACTGGGGAAGGATAAATGATTTTTGTTTATACCTTATTTTAACAAGAATGTGTGGTTATTTGGAAACTATTTCATTATGTATTGACAAGTTACTTTTCTCCTTTTGCCTGAATACATATTATGTCAACTCAAAAGTATTTTGTAGACTGTAGAAGTAATTTGTTTCCTTGTTCCTGACTTGGCATGTTTCATTTGCAGATTCTAGATACCAATCCTCAACTGTATTTCCATCTGCAGCAACAGAGATTGATTGAGTTGATTCGCGGTGGAAAGATAGAAGAGGCTCTAGAGTTTGCACAGGAGGAGCTGGCTCCAAGAGGGGAAGAAAACGTATACTCGTTTCAGTCTTGTATAGAAATACTATCATCATTAAGGATCCTCGTGTTCCCATTGTCACCTACATGGAGTATACATTTTCATTCTTACATTTGACCTTACATGAACTTGTTCAGAGGGAGCTTAGATTGTTCTTTTTTATTTGCATTTGACCTTGAACTTGTTCAGAGGGAGCTTAGATTGTTCTTTTTTATTTGCATTTGACCTTGAACTTGTTCAGAGGGAGCTTAGATTGTTCTTTTGTATTTGCATTTGGCCTTCTCATATAGGAAATTTTGCTGTAATTCATTCCTCTGAACCTTTCCGAGTTTGCTCCATTGTTCTCTTGTTTGGCTAGAAGTATATCTATGCTTTATTATGTGAAATCTTGAATGAATTTTGTTTCCTGTTATTTACTGGCTGTGATTATAGAGGAAAGGTATATGCTAATTAAACTTTATTTTGGTTTTGGCAGCAAAGTTTTCTCGAGGAATTGGAGAAGACAGTCGCTCTCTTGGCGTTTGAAGATGTGAAAAATTGTCCTTATGGTGATCTTCTAGATGTGTCACAACGCTTGAAAACTGCAAGTGAGCTTAATGCTGCCATACTAACAAGCCAAAGTCATGAGAAAGGTTGGTCGTATTTATTAAAAACTTCCAGCTTTACAACTCCTTCCTATGAAATAAAGGTCTGCGCAAGTATACTAACAACTAGCTAATTCAAATTTATGAGCCATAATCTTATACTTTATGATATGATGGAAGCTCTAGATGTACTTATTTTTGATTCAGGAAATTTTTGTTTTTCAAAATTGCCCAAGAAAATGCTAATGCAGCCTGGGAAACTCAATTAAGGAATATTTTTAACAGAAGGTCGATCAAAAGTGTAGATTGATGCTGGTTCTAGCAAATTCAATCCTATAATCACCAACTAAAACAATAATTTGAATTGCTTCTCATTGCTATAAAATTTCTGGCTTGAACTGAACAAGACTTATTGTTTTGGCAGATGCAAAGCTTCCTAGCTTGCTGAAGATGTTGATATGGGCTCAGACTCAGCTGGAAGAGAAGGCTGCTTATCCAAAAATAAACAATTTAACAACTGCAGCACTTGATGATCCAACAATTTGAACACGGAAAGTTTGCCATATTCTGAGCTATTGGTTCATGAATATAGCTTCTGCATTCTCCATGTTCGGCCGGTTGGAAGGCCCAGTTAGCTTTGCAGTTGGTGGATGTGTAAATTAGCTGTTTTAGTTTGGATATCTAAGCTATAATTGAACTTCCATTGTCTTATTTGGATATTTATGTCATAATAATCCTTTCAAGAACTGCATTTAGTTAATTTGCTACTAGATCACATGCCTCTTGGTGTCCTGATGTAAAACAGAATCAGTACAAGGAAACAAACTTGTCCTGTTCAGCATCCTACACACTTTTTTCCCCCAACTTGGAAGCAAAGCAAGCAAGTTGATATACCAGATCATGTGCTTCTAGTCTCTGTTATCAAGATCCATGTGCACCTAGTGAAAGTGGAGTATTTTGCTGATGAACTCATCTATTTGGTAATGGCTTTGCTCAGAGGATTGGTAGGTATTGACTCTTAAAAAAATATTATCTAAGTACCAGGCAAACACAACCAAATAACTCAATCTCACTCTAACCCTAAACCTTCCTCCTATTGTCGTTGTATCAAAGATGTGGCGACGAGTGTTAAAACGAGATACTAAGACTGCAAACATAGAATTTTGTAAAAAGTGAAATTCGTCACCTTAATAGTCATACCGCAATTGTCCCATACCATTAGAAGAGAGTAAATTAAGAAACTGAAGTTAATCATCATATGAGAAGATATCTTCTCAGACTTTATAAGGATTCTCTACTCAATTCTTCAAACTTATCATATAATAATTAGCTTGGCTATACCTTGAGAGCGAGAATACAAATATAGAAGAGACAAGGTTAGAAGCATTTTTAGATAGCAGATCTAATTTTTAGATAATATTAGCATAATTAAGTGTGAGATCATCATTTGTAAACTTACTTGTTAGATGTTTTTGAAGTAATACTATCCATTGTTAATATATATATAATAAAATATAATAAATATTTATGTCAATGAATGTTGAAATAAAATTCATGAGCATTTAAAATTTATTTATTTTATATTAAACAAATATAAATGCTCTCATCAAATTAGATATCGTATGGATTAATAATTCATTTATTTAGTTGA
This sequence comes from Boesenbergia rotunda, assembly GCA_024364735.1. NCBI lineage: Eukaryota > Viridiplantae > Streptophyta > Magnoliopsida > Zingiberales > Zingiberaceae > Boesenbergia > Boesenbergia rotunda. The sequence goes on along the minus strand of JAGFNQ010000337.1, from coordinate 451,167 downwards.
CGTCAATTTTACATAAAATATTTTATTGGATGTCTGATCTTTATATAAAAAATCATTCTACTAGAAAAAATTATCATTTATCTATCTCGCAATACTAAATCATCTAAGATTAATACGAGTATCTTTTACTCTAATAATTCATTCATTCAAGTCATCCACATGTGTTAGAATGCAAAACAGAGGAAAATAAACTTAAACTGTCTTTTGTGGGAAAGAAGGATATAAAGGAGACCAATACCAAGTTGGGTTTCTCAAAACAGAGTAATTATTTTATCTTTTATGGATGCAAAATAAAAGAGTTGCATTTATGAGCAAGCAAACATTTCTTGTCAGATAAAAACATTTGCGCTTGCCGCATTTATCGAAAGTGTATTTCGCCCCCTTTTTTTCTCTATTCCCCCTTTTCACCTCACGCGCCGGTGAACCCTAGACTCGCTTCCCTTTTCGCCATCTTCTCAGTTCTCAGGTAAATTTCGGTGCCCTCTTCTCCTCCCTGCCTTGCTTTGCCAGTGAGGAAGTTTTCTTTGTTTCTGAAACCGCAGCGTCAGTTTTTGTTTTGTTTTTGTTTTTTGCCTTTTCGTCGTCTGTTTTTCTGAGAGATTTTACCTTGTTTTTAGCATATGCGTTGTAAATGTCTCATCTTGGGACCTGGCAGTTCAAGCTTTACTGCGAATGCAGGCTGCAGGGATTTGTTGGGATTTCATTCTGCTGTTGGTTTATTTGTTGCTTGTGCGATCGGCTTTTGCCCCAGGGGTTTCTTCGGGGATGCTTTTTTTTTGCAGTTTTTTTTTATAAAAAACATATTTTTGCTTATTTTGCAGTTTTATTTGCATCTCTCATGCACTTGTTGTTTTTTTTTAATGAAAGGGGTTTTGGCATTGGGCATTGGTGAGATGATGCAATGTGTTTGAGTGTTCGTCGATATCAGCATAAAAGTTACGATTTTTTTACAGTGATTGCTAAATCAGAATATAGGCTTCCATGGATGACGATGGGGGATTAGGCATCCGGAATTGGGGCTACTATGACCCACCATCAAAGGAAAACCTTGGGTTGCGGCTCATGCCTTCTCTGGTGGAGCGGGATGTGAAGCCAGTTGTGCCAAGTGGTGGGTTCATTCATAGGCATTGCAGTCTTCCAGAGCCATCACTTCCAATGGACTTTGTGAGAGATGGATGGTTTCACCATAGTAATGACAATGTAAAGAATGAATATGTGAGGGAAGGATGGATACACTATAACAATGACAATAGCAAGAACTTCCCCTTTTTGACAACAAACCATCAGCAGCACACCAGTTATAGTGTCCTCCCTGATCCCACCATAATGAACAATGTGCAGATGTTTCAACATTTGGAGCCACAACCCAAGGAGGAGAAGGCTTTGATGAAAGAGGAGACAGTAGAGGGAAATGAGCCTCCTTTGAAGAAGAGATCTAGGGGTCGTCCACAGAAATCACCAAAGCCAAAGAAGCCCAAGAAAGCCGCAGCACCAAGAGATGGGGTTGCTAATGGCTCCATTTCACATGGAAAGGCTGGGAAGAAGAGCACAAGCATGGTCATTAATGGGATTGATTTTGATATCTCAAGAATTCCGACTCCAGTGTGCACTTGTACAGGAAAGCAACAACCATGCTACAAGTGGGGCATTGGAGGATGGCAATCAGCATGCTGCACAACTAGCATTTCTATGTATCCCCTTCCAATGAGCACCAAGAGAAGAGGGGCCCGCATTGCTGGTAGAAAGATGAGCCAGGGTGCATTTAAGAAGGTACTGGAGAAGCTAGCGGGAGAAGGTTATAACCTTTCTAACCCGATTGACTTGAGGACATTCTGGGCCAAGCATGGCACTAACAAGTTTGTGACTATCAGGTAAAGATTTTGTTGCATAGGTTTATGAATCATTGCCTTTGCAATGGATCATTGCTTCTCTAATGTAGATTAATTTGTGTCCTGTGGAGATCCTTTGATATAACTTGAGTGTTCTTTTTTGTATTATTAATCTTAACATGGTTTATGGGGCTTAGACACTCGGGTTATATCATCAAAGCTTGTAGCCTTTTGAGCGAGACAATGCACCCTAAGATGATCCTTTCTCTGACTACATATAATTTTTTGTTCACTTGCTTCTTCTTGAGATTAAGCTTGTATGGCAGTGTACTAACAAGTGCTGTTTAATGTTCTATTTTTTTATGATGTTTTGAGTCATCTATTGGTGTATTTGAATAATCTATATCTATACTTTTTATGATTAAGCTGTACTGGATCACTGTGGGAATTAATATGGTATAACAATTAGATCTGTTCACAAACTTGATTTTAATTTTTACCGTCAGAACTCAAAATTGAAAGAGTTCCTTGAACATATTAAAAATCTTAATTCATAGTTTATCAATTGTGCTCAAAATTATAATTATTATATGATATTATCATTATCATTTATGTTGTGTATAATGCAATATTTCATACAATGAATTTTGAGTAGCATATGCAGTTAACATGCAATTAGTCGATTATTTAGTGGATTTGCATTTTGCAGTACATACTCATTATCTAGTTAAAAATATTTAATTATTTTATATTATTTAAAACCTTCAATTTAAGTGGTTGTAAAAGAACTTAATTAAACAATTCACGAAAGCTGGATACAAAGTTAGACCCAAAGCCATAATCACTTATCGCTAAGTAGAACATGTAGTGCCTGTACAACTTCAATAATTGTTATTTGAAGTGCTAATTTTTCTTAATCTATTTGCCAAATGCATCATTACTATAATCTTCATTGAAGCAGTTGCCATGCTTTTTTTTTTTTGTAAATCAGGTTGTGGTTTATTAGTTTCCATTTTTGGTTAGATGAGTCTAGAACTCCGTAGTTATGCAAACTTATTAGTATATGTAGCTTTTGCAACAAAATTTCACCACAAGCTTATCTTTCCTAAAAATCAATTAATCATCCTTTTTTTGTGTCATGTTATCTTAGCCTATGGGTTCATTCTCATTTGTTGATATTAATATTTTCATGGAGTTGATTCTAAGTTATAGTATTAAATCATTCATCTTCACATCTACTATATTTCTTTAGATAGTATATTTGTTAAAACCTGATAATTGGTATTTTCCAGATCAGTAATGAAATATTAACTCAATAAATGCTACATGCACTATACACTATCTGCGCATGTACCTGTTTTTCTTGTTATTTCTGGCCTAGCTGCATGTTCATCTTGCCAGCATAAGCTTGCTAAACCATGCTGTACAATGGCCTGATTATCTAATTGTCATAATTCTATTGGTTAGAAGTAGAAAAACTAAGGGAAAGAGTTTGAAGGAGGAAAACTCATCTAAATTCATCCTGACATCCTTCAGTACGTGCCAAAGCATTTTGGGTGTTGGCAGCTTGGCATAATATAGTATTAAAATTGCACTATCCCAGCCTAGGACTAAAATTTCAGCATGGAAGAATATTTTAAACTTTGGTTTATTGTGTTTGCCAGTCCTATTAATCTGTTGTAATTTTCTGGTTATGAGGAACCTTGGCTATGGATTCCCTTTCACGATCCCCGTAGCCTCTTTCCTGAGATCATAAATGACAAAAATCAGGAGACCAATGCTTACCTACTATTGCTCTGGATTAACTTCCCAACCAATGAGTCAACTGTATATAAATTGTTCCTATGTTCAGATTATGTCCCTCTTATTTTAATATTTATTAATCAAATTTTTAACAAGTCATTGATCCTAAACATTAACAGTAGTTCTTTGTTTTTCTTCCTATTTTTCTGCTTGTTTCTTATGCACATCTAAAACCATGGACCATTAAATCTTTTTACTTATTTATTTTTTGTCTCCTCCGCTTTATGGTATTCTCCCCTACCAATGAACTTAAATCTATTAGTGCCATTAGAACCAATATCAAGCCCAACAATTCCAATAATCTCCTCTAAGCTCAGGCATTTGAGGTTTGTTTTGTTCTCATTGGAAGGATACCCATCTCATAGCTTCAGCTTCATATAGAGAAATGGGAAGACTTAGTATATACATGACGTATCAACAATTTGAATTTACTATAGCAACTCCATTAATATTCCACTCTACCTTAGAAGAGATATGAGATGCTTTACGGCACATGTACTTTTCTGAGCAAATATTGTCTTGCATATATCATGTATCTAGGTATTCTTCTAATTTATGACCCGATGGTTGTTCATCTCAAGTAGGATGAACTTGCTATATATCATCCTATCACCTTGGATCCTAGAGTCCTACTCGAAGAGTTCCAAACAACTGAAAACTTTTCTAGCCTTGATGACTATACAATATTGTTCGATCACACTTGTGATTGCTACAGTATCATCTCTGTTGAATTCCATGGCTTTAGTGCTTCATGCTTCCCCTCCATCTGTATCTATGGCCTACCCAACCCCATTGAAGCAGTCTTGCTGCTGGATGAGTTTATTGATATGGATGGCGCCGGGGTGGTCACAAACATATTCATTGTCCAAAATAAAGGAGTTTGTTAGTCTTTTTGTTTTCACTTACCATGATCAGCGCGAAACATGTCAACTTGCAATGATCATTGTGTAAATTTTTCCTTAATACTCATGCCTCCCTTTGCTCAAATTCATTTTGTTTGATATTTGAGATCCAAGTCACGTCTCTAGCAATGGTCGTTCTTTTATATATATATATATCATGGATGACTATTCTCATACGGCACAAAATACTTAGACTCGTTTGGAAGTTTGATACATTCATTTATGCGCCTGGATAGCTTTTATCATAACAAGTCTGGTAGCTGCTATGCATTACATACCAAGACCTTAAACTGTAAACATTATGGAGTTGAACACAATTTTAGACTTGCTAAAAATGTTGCACACTCTTGAGGAATCTACAATTGTTCTTTTGAAACAAAAGATATAATGCTCACTTCATGCAGTCCACGGTTGTCGGCTTCCGGCTAGATACAGATGTGAACTACATGATCTTAGATTATGCTTCGATCGAAATTCTGATTTCCGTGGTCATTTTACAGAGTACCAATTTGTTATTGCATCAAATTAGGAATGGAGGTGTTTGAAATGCTGTGCTTACTTTATAGTTGTATGAACTAGATGATCTGTTTAGAGCTGTGTTTTAAGCACTTCAGAAAGCTAGCCATTAGGCACAAACATTTCACTCTCTCCGTGTAATCATCCATTAGCTATTTTTACTCATCTATTAATCGAATTATTATAGAGTGAATTGATTTAAATTCAAATTCAATTTTAATGATTTGAACTTTAATTTGAATATATTTAAATTAAAATTATATAAAAATAATTAAAGTTCAGTTTGAATTTGACTTGCGCGGTTCATGAATAATGAAATAAAATCTTATTGAATACGTTGGAGTTGGTCTATAACTTGATAATTTTAAATATGAATTAAATGGTTTTTCCTCCCAATTGAGACTATTTTATTTAGACAATCATTTACTCAAATGTTTGAACGGACCAATTGAACTCAATGGCTGGAAGAACCGATCAGCTGATTGACCGATCGTGCCGCGGGCAATTTTACTTCGACTCTTTTTGTCACATTATATCGTTCAGGGACACTTCATATCGTTCATTCCCTGGCTTGATGCGGTGATGGGTCCTTTTAAATTTTCTAAATTGAGTTTAATTTTGATGGATTAATGGATTTTTTTAATGAATAATTGATCTAAAAATATTAGGTTGATAGGTCAGTGATTATAAATACTTTTTGATTTATCTTGATGCTTTCGAGATTATGATGTAGTAGAAGGATGACTAATTATCATTCCAGACATTCATGGTTTGATCCCCAGCTACGGTATATTTTGTAAGAATTTTTCTTCTAAATAGGGCGCAAACCTTGAGATGCTGGGCTTTTGGACCGTCCGTCGCGAGCATTTCCTGATTTACTATGGTTGCTGATGGGAAACTTCCGTGGGGCAGGGCCGGTCGCCCGAGGTTCGACGTTATCCAACGTCGTTAATCGTTTTCTGATTTATCTTGATGCTCCCGGGGCTATGGTGCAGCGGCATGATGACTAATCGTCATCTCAGGCATCCGCAGTTTGATCCCCAGTTATGATGCATTTTGCAAAAAAATTTCCTCCAAATGGGGCGTGAGTCATCTGACGCAGGGCTTCTAGACCACCCGCTGTAAGCATTTTTCGATTTACCCTAGCGGCTGGTAGGAAACTTCCGTGAGGCTGGGCCAGTTGCTCCAGGTTCGCCTGACTATAAGCGCTATCTGATTTATTTTGATGCCCCCAGGCTGTGGTGCAGTGGCAGGATAACTAGTCATAATCTCAAACATCCATGGTTCGATACCCAATTACAGTGCATTTTGTAAGAATTTTCCCTCCAAATCGAACATGAACCTTGGGGCGTTGGGCTTCTAGACGCCCTAGGTTTGCCATTACCTGGTTCATCATTATTTTTTTGATTTAGCTTGATAATCGATAAGAAATTTTTATGAGATCGAATGAGTCATTCTTAGGATTAATGGTGTAAGTTAGATATTCGATGTCAACTAATATATATATATATATATTAGAGATCGGGTACATGTATTACGTGTATAATATAATACATAAATACATATAAATTTATCTCATCCTAAAATCAAAATTTATTTAGTTAAAATTTTAATTTTGAAAATTTTAAAATATAATTTCAAATTAAATTTGAAATTATTTTCTTTTGAATTTGATAAATTATTTTCTAAAATTTTAATTTAAGATCAAGATATGATTTTTTATTTTTAAAATTTGTAATTATAGATTTAGAACTTATATTTTAAAAATTTATGATCTTATTTTTTGAATTTTTAGGATTTGAAAAAAAATTGAAATTACTAGTAAGCCTTGAAATTCGTTTCGGTGTGAAAAGAAAAATAATGATATTAACATAACTTAATTTTAAATTTTACCAAATCAATTGAGAATTAATTAGTAAAGGGTTCAGATTTTTAATTAAATAGTATCATCAGAATTTATTAGGTTAAAATTTTAATTTTAGAATTCTAAAAAAAATAATTCCAAACTAAAATTTGAAATTATTTTTTTTAATTTTATAAATTAATTTCTAAAATTTTAGTTTTGGATTAAGATTTAATCTTTTTTAGATTTGTAATTATAGATTTATCTTTTGAATTTATTTTTTAAGATTTTTAATTTTATTTTTTTAATTTTTAGAATTTGAAGGATAAGAAGTTGAAATTACTCATAAGTTTTGAAATTAGTTTTAGTGTGAAAAGAAAAAAAGTTCATTAACGTAACTTAATTTTGGATTTTATCAAATCAATTGAGAATTAATTTATAAAGCATTCAGATAGAATTTATTTATTTAAAATTTTAATTTAAGTATTTTTAAAATATAATTTCAAATTAAAATTTAAAATTATTGTTTTATTTATTTAGTTAAAATTTAAAATTTTAAGTTTGGAATTTTAAAAATATAATTTCAAACTAAAATTTGAAATTATTTTTTTGATATTTATAAATTATTTTCTAAAATTTTAATTTTGATTAAGATTTGAATTTTTATTTTTAATATTTATGATTATAGATTTATCTTTTACATTTGTACTTTAAAGATCTATGATTTTGTTTTAAAAATTTTTAAAACGTGAAAGATAAGAAGTGTAAATTACTAATAAGCCTTGAAATTCTTTTCATGTGAAAAGAAAAAAAGTCATTAACGTAATTTAATTTTGTGTTTCACCAAATCAATTGAAAATTGGTTAGTAAGGGTCCAAATTATTAATTAAATAGTAAGATATATACGAAAATTATATGTTGCGGACAAAGTAGGTGTGCGTCTGATCCAAGACGCTTGGATTGAATCCAAGCGTCTGATTTATTTTTAAATTTTTTTGGATATATTATATATATTTAGGGTTTAAGATTTTAGATTTAGGAGTTGAGTTATAGTGAGTTTAAACCAATATATTTTTTTTCTTTAAGAATCTAGCTTCCCTCTTGAGTTATAATATTTAAGATAAAAAAATTTTAGATGCTCACGAATATATTATATGCATTTAAGATTTAAAATTTTAGGGTATAGGGGTTGGGTTATAGTGAATTTAAGTAAATAAGATTTTTCCTCTAGGGTGCAGACTTCTCTCTTAAGTTATAATTTTCAAGATAATAATTTTAGATTCTCATAGGGTATATTATATGTATTTAGATTTAAGATTTAAAAAAATATTAATTAAAAAAAATATTCCAGTTGCTGGATTCAATCCAAGCGCTTGGAATATTTTTTAAAAAAAATATTAAATTGAGGCGCCTAGAATGAATCCAAGTGCCTGGATTCATTCGAGGCACCTCGAACAAGGTCCGGACAAGTCTGTAGGGTATGTAGGTAGGTTATCATTTCTTTTATATATATATATATATAACTTTTATTTTTAATATATAATTTTTTTTTGCTAATATATCATTTAGGATTTTACGTTTAAGGTTCAACGGTTGAGTTATAGTATTACAAAATTGGGTTATAGTATTAAATTGGGATAACAGTTTCGAAAAAACTTTAGGCGCTCACGAGGTGTGCGGGGTAACAATTGCGGGATATATATATAGTGTTTTTGTTATCCCACATATGTCGTGAGCACCTAAATTTTATTTCCGTTTTGAAATTTTTTTCCTCAACAAAATATAAAAAAATTATTATTTTTTGTTACGCTAGGCGCGCATAGGCATGCACAACGTTGGTGCCCAACGTAACAATATCGTATGTGTATGTGTATATAAAAATGATATGTTGCATGCCTTTGTTTGCGTGACTATGCGCGATCGAGGCGATCAATCGATTCGAAGCGCCTCTAAGAAACGCCTCTAACCGATTCGAGATGTCTCAATTGATTTGAGGAATCGAATCGATTCGTGACACCTTGAATCAATTCGAGGTGCCAGTGTAGCGATTGAATCGCGACCAATTGTGGCCGAATTCCAACTACAATCTGACCGCGAATTGGTCGGGGCCCGGGAATGGTTGGATTCTTGCTGCAATTACATTGGACCACAATAGAATATAGCCATGATCCCTTAGATTCACCTTCTCCTAAGCTATAGTTTGGGTCGGAACGGTAGGCGGCCTTCGACTGCCGGTGATGGGCGAGCAACCGGGCATCGAGCCGATGGTTGAGTGGGTGTTGATTGGCGGGAGTGATAAGCGTGACGTACAGTCGCGCAATGGGAGCATGTTTTATGTTTTAAAACATATAGAGTGCTAAAGATGATCTTGTGTAGGTTTGTTTCAAGAGCAAAAGTTGAAACGACAATTTACCAAAGGGCGTACCTAAGAATTGGTATTTACCAAAAGGCGTACCATAGTTTCAATGTTACCAAAGGGCACACATATTTTAGTAAACTTCCTCTTATACCCCTACCGTCAAGTACTGCATGCATTTCTCTTTCTCTTTCTCTTTGTCAGTAACTTTGTCAGTAACGAATTTTGAGACGGACCATAAAGAGATGTTCATTTATATTTTGATTTTTATATTATGGAACTTATCTCAAAACAAAAAAATATTGAAATTAATTAAAATATTTTATTAAATTAAAACTAAAAGAACATATCAGACCCACGTTGGGCCTGAAATGGTTCCATTTCAGGCCTAACGTGGGGCTGAAATATTTCCATTTCAGGCCCAACGTGCCGAATATTAAGGGTGTTTTCTCGATTCTTTGTTATTATATTTTAACACCTCGGAGAAGTCCAAATAAACAATGGATAGCAAATTTGAACTCCTTGTAACCTCAGAAATCCACAGGAACTGAAATTTTTACAATCGGAGCTCTCTAGGTCAATCAGTGGCATTTTAGGTTCATTGGGCCTGAAATGTTTCAGGCCCAATGACCCTAAAATGCCACTGATTGACCTAGAGAGCTCCGATTGTAAAAATTTCAGTTCCTGTGGATTTCTGAGGTTACAAGAAGTTCAAATTTGCTATCCATTGTTTATTTGGACTTCTCCGAGGTATTAAAATATAATAACAAAGAATCGAGAAAACACCCTTAATATTCGGCACGTTGGGCCTGAAATGGGCACGTTGGGCCTGAAATGGAAACATTTCAGGCCCACGTTGGGCTTGAAATGGAACCATTTCAGGCCCAACGTGGGCCTGAAATGGTTCCATTTCAGGCCTAATGACCCTAAAAGGTCTAATGTGTCAAAACTCACTGATTGACCTAGAGAGCTCCGATTGTAAAAATTTAAGTTCCTGTGGATTTCTGAGGTTACAAGGAGTTCAAATTTGCTATCCATTATTTATTTGGACTTCTCCGAGGTGTTAAAATGTAATAATGAAGAACCGAGAAGAAATCACACATTAGGCGTTTTAGGGTAATTGAGCCTGAAATGGTTGGACACCTATTGCATTGGTGATATCTAATATATAGATGGTTGGACACCTAAAACATAATCTCCTACCTCTGACCTCTCTATTCATATGGAGTTTTCAGAAATCCAGATATGGGAGGTCCATCAGTGGGTTTTAGTCAAAACCCACTGATATGACTAAACTACTCCTATTGCATTGGTGATATCTAATATATAGATGTTTGGACACCTAAAACATCATCTCCTACCTCTACCCTCTCTATTCATATGGAGTTTTCAGAAATCCAGATATGGGAGGTCCATCAGTGAGTTTTGATCAAAACTCACTGATATTTCTAAACTACTCCTATTTGATTGGTGATATCTAATATATAGATGGTTGGACACCTAAAACATCATCTCCTACCTCTAACCTCTCTATTCATATGGAATTTTCAGAAATCCAGATATGGGAGGTCCATCAGTGGGTTTTGGTCAAAACTCACTGATATTTCTAAACTACTCCTATTTGATTGGTGATATCTAATATATAGATGTTTGGACACTTAAAACATAATCTCCTACCTCTAACCTCTCTATTCATATGGAATTTTCAGAAATCCAGATATGGGAGGTCCATCAGTGGGTTTTGGTCAAAACTCACTGATATTTCTAAACTACTCCTATTTGATTGGTGATATCTAATATATAGATGTTTGGACACCTAAAACATCATCTCCTACCTCTACCCTCTCTATTCATATGGAGTTTTCAGAAATCCAGATATGGGAGGTCCATCAGTGAGTTTGACCAAAACTCACTGATATTTCTAAACTACTCATATTTGATTGGTGATATCTAATATATAGATGTTTGGACACCTAAAACATCATCTCCTACCTCTACCCTCTCTATTCATATGGAGTTTTCAGAAATCCAGATATGGGAGGTCCATCAGTGAGTTTTGATCAAAACTCACTGATATTTCTAAACTACTCCTATTTGATTGGTGATATCTAATATATAGATGGTTGGACACCTAAAACATCATCTCCTACCTCTAACCTCTCTATTCATATGGAATTTTCAGAAATCCAGATATGGGAGGTCCATCAGTGGGTTTTGGTCAAAACTCACTGATATTTCTAAACTACTTCTATTTGATTGGTGATATCTAATATATAGATGTTTGGACACTTAAAACATAATCTCCTACCTCTAACCTCTCTATTCATATGGAATTTTTAGAAATCCAGATATGGGAGGTCCATCAGTGGGTTTTGGTCAAAACTCACTGATATTTCTAAACTACTCCTATTTGATTGGTGATATCTAATATATAGATGTTTGGACACCTAAAACATCATCTCCTACCTCTACCCTCTCTATTCATACGGAGTTTTCAGAAATTCAGATATGGGAGGTTCATCAGTGAGTTTTGACCAAAACTCACTGATATTTCTAAACTACTCCTATTTGATTGGTGATATCTAATATATAGATGGTTGGACACCTAAAACATCATCTCCTACCTCTAACCTCTCTATTCATATGGAGTTTTCAGATATCCAGATATGGTAGGTCCATCAGTGGGTTTTGGTCAAAACCTACTGATATTTCTAAGCTACTCCTATTTGATTGGTGATATCTAATATATAGATGTTTGGACACTTAAAACATCATCTCCTACCTCTGACCTCTCTATTCATATTGAATTTTCAGAAATCCAGATATGGGAGGTCCATCAGTGGGTTGCCGCTATCTGGATTTCTGAAACTCACTGATGGACCTCCCATATCTGGATTTCTGAAAATTCCATATGAATAGAGAGGTTAGAGGTAGGAGATGATGTTTTAAGTGTCCAAACATCTATATATTAGATATCACCAATCAAATAGGAGTAGTTTAGAAATATCAGTGGGTTTTGTCCAAAACCCACTGATGGACCTACCATATCTGGATTTCTTAAAACCCCATATGAATAGAGAGGTTAGAGGTAGGAGATGATGTTTTAGGTGTCCAACCATCTATATATTAGATATCACCAATCAAATAGGAGTAGTTTAGAAATATCAGTGAGTTTTGGTCAAAACTCACTGATGGACCTCCCATATCTGGATTTCTGAAAACTCCATATGAATAGAGAGGGTAGAGGTAGGAGATGATGTTTTAGGTGTCCAAACATCTATATATAGATATCACCAATCAAATAGGAGTAGTTTAGAAATATCAGTGAGTTTTGACCAAAACCTACTGATGGACCTCCCATATCTGGATTTCTAAAAATTCCATATGAATAGAGAGGTTAGAGGTAGGAGATGATGTTTTAGGTGTCCAACCATCTATATATTAGATATCACCAATCAAATAGGAGTAGTTTAGAAATATCAGTGAGTTTTGGTTAAAACTCACTGATGGACCTCCTATATCTGGATTTCTGAAAACTCCATATGAATAGAGAGGGTAGAGGTTGGAGATGATGTTTTAGGTGTCCAAACATTTATATATTAGATATCACCAATGCAATGGGAGTAGTTTAGCCATATCAGTGGGTTTTGACTAAAACCCACTGATGGACCTCCCATATCTGGATTTCTGAAAACTCCATATGAATAGAGAGGTCAGAGGTAGGAGATTATGTTTTAGGTGTCCAACCATCTATATATTAGATATCACCAATGCAATAGGTGTCCAACCATTTCAGGCCCAATTACCCTAAAACGCCTAATGTGTGATTTCTTCTCGGTTCTTCATTATTACATTTTAACACCTCGGAGAAGTCCAAATAAATAATGGATAGCAAATTTGAACTCCTTGTAACCTCAGAAATCCACAGGAACTGAAATTTTTATAATCGGAGCTCTCTAGGTCAATCAGTGGGTTTTGACACATTATACCTTTTAGGGTCATTGGGCCTGAAATGGTTCCATTTCAGGTCCACGTTGGGCCTGAAATGATTCCAATTCAGGCCCAACGTGCCCATTTCAGGCCCAACGTGCCCAATATTAAAGGTGTTTTTTTCGGTTCTTCATTATTACTTTTTAACACCTCGGAGAAGTCCAAATAAATAATAGATAGCAAATTTGAACTCCTTGTAATCTCAGAAATTCACAGGAACTGAAATTTTTACAATCGGAGCTCTCTAGGTCAATCAGTGGCATTTTAGGGTCATTGGGCCTGAAATGGAAACATTTCAGGCACACATTGGGCCTGAAATGATTCCATTTCAGTCCCACGTTGGGCCTGAAATGATTCATTTCAGACCCACATTGGGCCTGAAATGGAATCATTTCAGGCCCAATAACCCTAAAATGCCACTGATTGACCTAGAGAGCTCCGATTGTAAAAAATTTCAGTTCCTGTGGATTTCTGAGGTTACAAGGAGTTCAAATTTGCTATCCATTATTTATTTGGACTTCTCCGAGGTGTTAAAATGTAATAACAAAGAATCGAGAAAACACCCTTAATATTCGGCACGTTGGGCCTGAAATGGAAACATTTCAGCCCCACGTTAGGCATGAAATGGAACTATTTCAGGCCCAACGTGGGTCTGATATGTTCTTTTAGTTTTAATTTAATAAAAATATTTTAATTAATTTCAATATTTTTTTGTTTTGAGATAGGTTCCATAATATAAAAATTAAAATATAAGGGAACATCTCTTTATGGTCTGTCTCGAAATTCGTTACTGACAAAGTTATTGATAAAGAGAAAGAGAAAGAGAAATGCATGCAGTACTTGATGGTAGGGGTATAAGAGGAAGTTTACTAAAATATGTGCGCCCTTTGGTAACATTGAAACTATGGTACGCCTTTTGGTAAATACCAATTCTTAGGTACGCCTTTTGGTAAATTGCCGAAGTTGAAATGCTAAAGATGATCGATAAAGAGTGGATATTTTATGTTTTAAAAGTTTAGGCCAATTAAAAAAATAGACTTAGAATTATGCTTAAAAAAACTAAAAAAATAATAATGACGGCAGAACAATCTCGTTGTTAAAGATCTTACAATCACGACGGGAGGAAATCCCATCGTTAAACGCATGCCATTAATGACCAAAATAAAAAAATACCGTCGTTAATATGTATATATCAATGACGGATACTAAATTCCGTTGTTGTAGAACCACCAATAACGACGATATTTTGATACCATTGTTAATATTGTCATTAAAAATAGCTTTTTTAGTAATAGTGAGAGCGCAGAGTATATATATATATATAATTGTTATGCTATGCTACAGGGCACCTCCTATAATTGTTATGCTATACTAAATTCCGTTTAGCTAGAGGGGAGATGAATAGCTTTCGATTCGATTTTGTCTTTCTACAAGTTGTTAGTGCGCAAGCGGAATAACAAAAACTAAAACAATAAAAATTAACAACTAAGAACGGCACATCGATTTACGTGGTTCGGAGATGAAACTCCTACTCACCGGCTGTCTGTAAGATGGACGATCCTGATCCGTCGGTGGATGACTCCCCGGAAGACCTCCGGCTAGCTCGTGTAGCTCCTCATGGGTGGAGAAACCTCGCCACAATCCGGATAACACTCCTGAGCACAAAGACTACTAATTGGCCTTTAACCAAAGCCAATTTCGTCAAGAACTCTCAGTCAAAACCGAGCTCTCTTAAATAAGGCTCTTGGCTGATATGACCGTTACCAGTCGACTAGTCTCACTCAAATTCGAACGTTACAGCCTAACGTTCGAATTTTAGCGGCCATCAGTCGACTGATCCAAGGGCAATCGATTGATCTTTCTGTGAGTTTTATCAGTCGACTGCCCTGGCACCAGTCGACTGATCCACTTCTAAACCTAAGGTTTCCCTTCCCCGAGTACATTTCTCTCAGCACCCGAACCCTAGGATTTCCCGAGTACAATTCCCTCAGTACTCGATCCCTCACGACTCAGCTGACTCTTCATCCAACAGCCTCGATCTGTAGCCTTCAAGCCCTCTTCGACTTTGGCTCTCGTCCCTCAAATGCGCACACAAGCCCACGGCTTGCCTCCATGCCATCCTTCGCGTATGCCTCGAAGTCCGCTTCATTCGGCTCATCGTTCCTGCTCCAACAGCCTCAATCTGTCCGCTTCCCTCGGCTCATCGTCCCTGCTTTGTCCACGGTCCCTCGGATGCATACAAGCACACGACTTGTCTCCCATGCCATCCTTCACCGGTCCCGAAGCCGTCCAGCTAAATCCATATGTATCCTGTAACCTTGCATACTCTAATACACATATCAAATACAAGGGTGGACCTAACTTAAACCCTTTGCCCAAACATCAAAATACATAATCACTCCAGATCATAGATTGCCCCAAGAGGAGGCACCTAGAATCAAAATATTTTTAAAAAAGAAATAGTGATGAGGCACCTCCCATACATAGGGGTATCAATCAATTTGGATTTTTTTTAAAATCAACATGTCCTTAAATAAGTGTTAAATATATATGATATATCCAGTGAGCATTTACAATTTATTATTTTGAATACTATAATCCAAGAATGAAGTTTAAAGCTTAGAGAGAAAATCTTATTGATTCAAACTCACTATAACTCAACCCCTAAATCATAAAATTTTAAAAGTTAAATTCATATCATATAACCCGTGAATATCTAAATTTTGTTATTTTAAACACTATAACGTAAGAGAAAAGACTGAACTTTAGAGGAAAAATTTTATTAACTTAAACCGATTATAATCCAACCCCTAAATTCTAAAATTTTAAATCCTAAATATATCTTAAAATTTTTTACAAAAAGTAAAAAAAAGCATTATGTTCAAAAGTGTCAATCAATCAATCCAAGGCGCCTTGGATTGTTGTAAACTGCCATGGATCCACCCAGGCACATATGAAAGTGATCCACAGCATATCAATTTCGTGTATATATATATAAAAGAATTTTACCGTGTAAATTTTATATAAACCTTAACAATATTTTGGTTTGATTTCTTTTTTGGGTTTAATATTATTATCTAACTCTTAAATTTATAGGTAATGTTAGGACCAAAAGGAATTAGGATATCTCCATAATGGCATGATATTGTCCACTTTGAGCCTAAGCCCTCATGGTTTTGCTCTTGGGCTCTCCCCAAAAGGCCTATTGCTAATGGAGATACCATATTCCTTATAAACCAATGATCTTCCCATGTGTTTATCAATGTGGGACTAAGTTTACACCTTGCAACCTCTAACAAACCCCCCTCAAACAAAGGATCACATGCCCCCACCACAAGTGGAAAAACTTTCCGTTTAGATGTCTGATCCACTAGACTTTCTGCCCCTCGATCCACCTGACCTACTAGGACTACCTAGCCGCAACTAGAACTGGTCCTCTTGATCAAGACACGGTAGCCCACATATCCTTTATTTAAGGCTTAACGCACATGGTTAGATCTGGATGAGCAACCTCGCTCTGATACCATTTGTTAGGACCAAAAGGAATTAGGATATCTCCACAATGGCATGATATTGTCCACTTTGGGCCTAAGCCCTCATGGTATTGCTCTTGGGCTCTCTCCAAAAGGTCTCTTGCCAATGGAGATACCATATTCCTTATAAACCAATGATCTTCCTATGTGTTTATCAATGTGGGACTAAGTTTGCACCTTGCAACCTCTAACAGGTAAAATATTAAATCAGGTAATCACAAAATAAAAAAAAAATCAAAAAGAAAAAACCACGTTAAGCGCAGAAGAGTCCGGACATATCGTCAGCCTATGACCTGCATAGGAATTAAACCTTGATTACTTATGAAATATATCATATATCTTATCACTATATCCAAGGATGAATTCAGAAATTAAAGTTA
Source organism: Boesenbergia rotunda (assembly GCA_024364735.1). Taxonomy (NCBI): domain Eukaryota; kingdom Viridiplantae; phylum Streptophyta; class Magnoliopsida; order Zingiberales; family Zingiberaceae; genus Boesenbergia; species Boesenbergia rotunda. The sequence continues at coordinate 434,015 of JAGFNQ010000337.1, read as the reverse complement.
GACTGAGTTATAATTCAAGACCGCTCTGGTCTGAATTCGTAATTGATTTCAAACAAATTAAATCATAAGGATTGACAAAAGAAAAATATTGAGTATCCATTTTAACTTTTCCACATTTGAATCTAGATACATCTCAATATTATTCTCATATTTATTATCAATTATATATCGGTTTTTAATATATATATATCTTGCGCTATAATATCATCCGTGACTGTTCACGACGTGCACCTACCACCTGCCCCACTTGCCCCTCCTGCCAGGCTGTCGCTGGCTTGCTAGTCGTCCGCCTACTGCCGGCGGCCTCTGGCCGCCTGCCCTAAACCTATATTATAATCTGAGGGAAAACTAAACCTAGAGGGGTCAGAATCGGATCACGGTGGCCGCAATGCTGTTGGATCGGCTAGCCGGCAAAAAAGGGGTGAATTGTCCTTGAAAAATTAAACTAGATCTTTTATTCGACTTAAACAAAGATAAAATTAGTTGTTACAAATCAAGAACATAAGCAAATAAAATAACTACTAAAAGGAAAGAGACACAGACAACCAAATTTACTTGGTTGCAACTAGGAAGGTTGCTAATCCAAGACACATGAAAGCTCGATTTCCAGATATACTCCTTGAGACGGAAAAGCCTCTTATAACAATTTGAACTCAATGAACAATAGAGAAAAGATTATAGAATTTGTACGCAATTAGTGTTAGATGTGTATACTGAAAGACATGCTTCTTTTATATATATGAACATCTTTATTTTGAAAAAAGAATCACAACCACACTAGGTGCCTGTTTATATTAGTACATGCATGAAATCCAATTACTTTGCATTGTAGATAACATGGTGTGTGGTGTCACATGGAAGATCATGTTATCAGTTCCTTGCTTAGTATAAATAGAGGCCCACAACCGAGATGGAATTGGACAACCCATCGGAATGGTTGTAGTATAATTAGGTGTGTCTTGACCATAGGATTACACTAGTGTGCTTTGAGTACATTGAGCAGGACCAAAACACGAGGTTATCCAATTTGTACTGACTCGATAATTGGATAGGACCTCAGACTTTATTATGGAGTACGATCTCTTAATCCCGATATAATAACGGACATATATTATTAACTATTATTTCTTTAATTTATCAATGGGTGAGATCTATTCTATTAGATCGATAGGCCCGGTAAGTTGGGAGATAATATTAATAATATGATGTGCCGTTGATTATTGACGGAATCCGTGTCCTGGTGAGTCGGGTTGATGATGCCCCCTCGATGAGCTCGAAAGGTTCATCATGCTAAACCCTGCAGGTGGATTTGATCCGGCATGATGATAAGGTCGAGTGGTACTAGTCAAGGATCCAGAAGTTAATTAATTTAAATTGTCAGTAATTTAATTAATTAACGGGCATTCGAAATCTTAAACACGGGGGGATGGACGACTTGTAATAAGTGGAGCCCATATGTAAATATGGGGGTTGGTGAGGTAATTCAATGAGGGCCCTTTAGTGGAATGGATCCTCATTAATGGACCGGGTCCATTAGCAGGCCAAGATCCAACTCCTCCTCATGGTCCCTATCGTAGCCCTATATATACCCCATGTGACATGAAACCAAGTGAACGATTAATCCAAGGAAACACAAGAAAAATCGTAAGTTTTTCCTCTCTCCTCCTCTCTCTCACTGCGCCCGAAAGGAAGGGAGAAATTCTCTTCTCAAATTAATTGGAAAAGCATACAATTAATTGGCAACGCATGCTATCTCCAATGAATTGGAAACACATACAATTAATTGGCTCTTCTCCAATTAATTAAAATGCATGCATTTAATTGCATGTGTTTCTTCTCCATGCGTTTCTTCTCCATGAGAAGAAAATCCGTTTTCTTCTCCAATTAATTGCATGCGCAATTAATCTCTTAAAAAGTAGCCTCACGCAACTTCTTGGATGAGAAGAAATCGCCCAAAAGAAATTTTCTTGGAGAAGGAGAAAGCATCGCAACTTTCTTGGAGCAGTAAGTTGCCTCTCACGGCAACCTCTTGGAGGAAGCTTCTTCTTCCATGCCTCGGTGGAGAATCTTGTGAGAGAAAGAAGGTTGGTTAAGCAATCTTCGGTGGATGAAGTTGCTCACATAGTTTTCTCAAAGGAAGAGAGGTTGCATATGCAATTTTTCTCAAGGGAAGAAAATTACATGAGCCACAGAGGGAGCAGTAATTTTTCTCAAGGGAAAAATATTGTTTACGCAATTTTTCTTAAGGGAAGAAAAATCTGCCAAGTGGGGTTTGTGTTTGGATTATCTCCTAGGAGCAGCCGATGGCATCCCTTTGGTTAGGGATTGGTTGGAGCAAGGAGAACGGATCAACTTGGTGGCCACATGTCTTGGTAGATCGTCGCCCACGCGACGTCCAAGAGGGGAGGGTCATACGGTAGAAGATCGTAAGGTAACGAAAGGTATATTCTTCCTTGGCTCCTTTCTTTCTTATTTGTACCTTATTCAATTGCCTCGTCATTTCATGTTTGTTATTTAATTATTTTGATTGCGAATCATAGTCAATAATTATTTAACTGGACCCCGACCATAAACTCAAAAGTCGACGATCAACTCGTCGCCTTTTCCGCGGTCGAACGGTCGAGCAAATTGTAAGACCAATTTTGGTAATTGGCTAAGTTGCAATTTGAATCGTTCGATACGGCACGAGATGGTCGATGGGAAACGACTCTCTATTCAGATTAAATTTTTAATCCGTAGGCATGGAGAGGTCTCTCGGATCGACCAGGTATCTACTTAGGAAACCCACCAAGCCGTACCCAACAATTGGTATCAGAGCTGAGGTTTCCGGCTTTGTGTGTTTGAGGATTGGTTAATTTTTTGCATTTTCATACATTTTATTTAGCTGGATGATATGTGGATGTGCGTAGGCTAACTTTGTGTTGCAGGCATGAGATTCCAACTTGTCATAGCCAAATAATGATTGTGTGAATAGTTTTGCAAATTATTGTAATTAATAAATCCTCGGGGTTGACGAGGTGACGATACGACTGGAGGCGCATTAGAGACCAAGGCCATGAAAGTTGGAAAATCTAGGATTTTCTATTTTTCATATGTTGGTTATGTGCTTGGTTGTGTGGTTGTGCTAGTAAAATTCCTCGAGATAAATTACTAAGTGGGAGAGGGACTCGAAGGGTCCTACGGCTTCCATTACAATTCGATAAGTGATGCGAACAAGTTTGCGTGTTGGCTCTGAGTGCCTTCCTCCCCATCGGATGGACTTGTTCTACGGATCATTGGGTCGAAAAAGACTATAGAAAATTATTAAAGAGCGTGTGTACTTCCCCATCGGAAGGCACATAATCAGAGATAATTTTCTTAGTGTCGTGTAATGGTGAACACTTAGATGCGAATAATAGTATCCTCCCCATCGGAGTCACTGCTATTATTTTGCAGAGCCGAAGTGGACCAACTATTAATCTTACTTGTCAAAAAGTTAGGTTGACAAGATAGTAAGATTAATGGATAAAACCTCCTCTTACGAATGTGGAAATTCGTATACGTCCACACCATCGTGGCATGCGAATTTCTCGGTGTTTAGAGGTGTTGGTTGATTTCGAAAATTTATTGTTGTGAGGAATCAATTTATTTTCGATTTCTAAAGTAGTGTGTGTTGTGATTCTCAGGATTTTCAAAATAACCTTTAACCCACTAGCTACAATACTTAAGGAAAATAGACATACTAGCCCCAACTACATAGACTGGAAAATAAGCCTTGACATTGTCCTTACGGCTGAAGAGTACAAATTTGTGCTCACCAAAAAAATGTCCTGATAAGCCTAGCGACAATTCTGGTGAAGGACAGAAGGAGCATTACAAGAAATGAGTTAAGGCAGATGAGATGGCGCGGTGTTACATTCTGGCATCCATGTCGAATGTATTGCAACATCAGCATCAGGCCATGCCCACTGCTTGTGATATGATGTTGAACCTTCAGGAGCTTTTCGGGCACCGGAGTCGTGCAGCTAGGCAGCTGGCGATGATGAATCTGATGACGACCACTATGGTCGAAGGGACACCCGTGTGAGATCATGTCCTAAAGATGATGGCCCACCTCAATGAGATTGAGGTTCTTGGAGGATCTATTGACGGGGAATCCCAGGTCGATATAATACTCCAATCTCTGCCTAAGAGTTTTGAGCAGTTCCAGCTCAACTATAACATGAATAAGCATGAGTATACGTTGGGGAACTCCTGGGAGAACTCCAGGCGGCAGAAGGGCTTTTTCGTCAGAACTCGCAGGCCTTAGTGACTCAAAGGCTTCTTCTATGCCGAAAGGCAGGAAGAAGAAGAAACAAGGAGGGTTCAAGAAGGCAGCTACATCGCAGGGACCTCGGACTAGCGTGAAGAAGCCGAAAGGCAAGTGCTTCACGTGTAAGCAAATTGGATATTAGAAGGCGAACTATCCCCGTTGTCAAGAGAAAGGTATATCTTTTCTTTTGTCGTTGTAACATGTTTAGCGGTGTTATCTACCGGTACCTGGTGGGTAGATACGGATGCTACTAAACATGTCTGTAATTCTTTGCAGGGGTTCCAGGAAGCCCAACGACAAGCTAAGGAAGAGATTACTGTCTACAAGGGGTATGCTACGGAGGTGGCTACTATTGCAGTGGGAGTTATTTATTTGTCTTTAGAAGATAAAGGTTTTGGTTTTAAGATTGCTTTTATGTACCTAATTTTAGAAAGAACTCTGGTTTAGTTTCTAAAATAAAAGATATTCTATTGCTTTTTATGAGAAGTGGAATAGAAAGATTATCTGTGAAGGTACATTGATAGGCAATTGGTACACATTAGAACCAAAGTCTTCCATGATGCAAATAGTAACAAATAGCTCATCATCTAACCAAAGTAGGAGAAAGGTTCCTTCCGAGATGAACTAAACATACCTTTGGCGTCTAAGGCTTGGTCTTATTAACCTTAGTAGAATTCAAAGGTTGATAGCCAATGGACCCTCGGGTTCATTGGTGGTGGGAGACTTCTCTAACTTTGAATCTTACTTGAAAGTAAGATGACCAAGAGGCCTTTCAAGGCCGAGGGGTATAGAGCCAAAGATATGTTAGAATTGGTTCATTCTGATTTGTGTGGTCCTATGCCTAGGGGTAGCTTTGAATACTTCGTGAGACGAATATTCAAAGTTATGGATACGTTCACTTGATGGCCGCAAGTCTAAAACTTTGATTGGTTCAAAGAATTCAAGACTGTTGTGGAGAAACATCAAAGTAAAAGTATCAAGGCACTACGATCGGATCGTGGTGGTGGGTATCTCTTGGGAAAGTTTAGGACTTACTTATTAGAGACTGGGATTCAATCCCGAATGACTGCACCCGGTACACCCCAACAGAACGGTGCAACAGAGCGAAGGAAAAAAGCTCTTATGGAGAGGGTTAGGACAATGATGAGCTGCTCCGAGTTGCCGGATTCGTTCTGGGTATATGCTCTAGAAACGCAGCGTACATACTTGATACCATCTAGGTCAGTGCCTCCTGCTCCTATAGAAGTGTGGACTGGGCGAAAGCCAAGTCTAAGACATCTTCGGACATGGGATAGCTCAGCATATGTGCTGAGAGGGGATACTGATAAGATTGGAATCTCGTGCGCTTGTTCGTAAGCTATGCTAGAGAAACGAAAGGTGGTTCTATAGTTCTAAGGATTAGAGGGTAATCGTTGGGACGAATACCAGATTCTTAGAAGAAGACTATGTGATGAACCAGAAACCCATGAGTAGACTAGTTCTTGAAAAATTAAGAGGGGATATTCTGACCTTAGTACCAACTGTACAAGAAGAAATACTGCAAGTCATTGCACCGCGTGTCACAGAAGATACACAGGTGGTGCCTCTTCGTAGTGGGAGGGTTGTTGGTCAACCAGAAGGATTCATGTTTTTGGGAGAGTCATCGGACTCGGTCCCTGGCGACCATGAATCAAGATCCCTGGACCTATGACGATAAACATCCGCTTTGAAGAGATAATCCAGTCATATGGATTTATTCAAAGGACGGATGAGATTTGTGTATGTAAGAAATGTGACGGATATATAGTGGTATTCTTGTACTATATGTAGAAAATATTTTGTTAGTTGGCAACAATAACAAAGTATTATCAGACGTAAGGGTATGGTTGTCCAAACAGTCGATATGAAGGACTTAGGAGAAGCAGGACACATCCTTAGGTGATCAAAGTTCTAAGGGATCACCAGAGAAGGATGTTGTGCTTATCCTAAGCTTCATACAGAGACAGTGTCTTAACTCGTTTTAGCATGGAAACCTCCAAGAAAAGTTTTGAATTTTTCAGCTGTGGAGCTGCTCTATCTAAGGAGATATGTTTAGATTATCAAAGGAGATAGACCAGGTAATGGCGGTTCTTTTAGCATTGGCTATAGGAAGCCTCTTGTATGCTAAAAACGAGATCGGATATCTGCTTTGCCATGAGCATGCTTAGCAGATATCAGAGTAACCCAGGTCAAGGAAATTGGATTGCAGTAAAAGCTTATATTGGTGCCTGAGAAGGACTAAGGATTATAAGCTGGTTTACCGGGCAGATCAATTCCCTATGGGTTATACGATACAGATTTCCAATCGGATAGGGGCAAACGTAAGTATTCCTCAGGGTTTTGTGTTTATTTTTAGGAGGTGGAACCATAGTTTGGAGGAGTGTTGCGCAGCGGCTGCGTGATGGACTCCACCATGGAAGCTGAGTAAAGGGGTAGCCTCTAAGGCAGCCAAAGGAAGCTACATGGTTTAGGAACCTCAAGATGGACTTTGATGTGATTCCTGGTTTGCTCAAAGCTATCACATTCTGTTGTGATAAACAAATGGTGCAGTTGCAAACTCGAAGGAATCACGAGCCCATGAGGCGAGTAAACATATAGAGCGCAAGTACCTCCCAGGAGAGGAAAAGTTGTAGTTGCCTAGATTACATTAGAAGACAACCTGGAAGATCTTTTCACTGAGGCCTTGATAGTGAGAGCTTTAGGCATGTGGAGGATCAGGGAGTCAGATGTATGACATTTTGAGGGCAGCAAAGTCTTTAAGTATAAGTGGGAGATTGTTAGATGTGTATACTGAAAGACATGCTTCTTTTATATATATGAACATCTTTATTTTGAAAAAAGAATCACAACCACACTAGGTGCCTGTTTATATTAGTACATGCATGAAGTCCAATTACTTTGCATTGTAGATAACATGGTGTGTGGTGTCACACGGAAGATCATGTTATCAGTTCCTTGCTTAGTATAAATAGAGTCCCACAACCGAGATGGAATTGGACAACCCATCGGAATGGTTGTAGTGTAATTAGGTGTGGTTGGTCTTGACCATAGGATTACACTAGTGTGCTTTGAGTACATTGAGCAGGACCAAAACACGAGGTTATCCAATTTGTACTGACTCGATAATTGGATAGGACCTCATACTTTATCATGGAGTACGATCTCTTAATCCCGATATAATAACAGGCATATATTATTAACTATTATTTCTTTAATTTATCAATGGGCGAGATCTATTCTGTTAGATCGATAGGCCCGGTAAGTTGGGAGATAATATTAATAATATGATGTGCCGTTGATTATTGACGGAATCCATGTCCTGGTGAGTCGGGTTGATGATGCCCCCTCGATGAGCTCGAAAGGTTCATCATGCTAAACCCTGCAGGTGGATTTGATCTGGCATGATGATAAGGTCGAGTGGTACTAGTCAAGGATCCAGAAGTTAATTAATTTAAATTGTCAGTAATTTAATTAATTAACGGGCATTCGAAATCTTAAACACGGGGTGATGGACGGCTTGTAATAAGTGGAGCCCATATGTAAATATGGGGGTTGGTGAGGTAATTCAATGAGGGCCCTTTAGTAGAATGGATCCTCATTAATGGACCGGGTCCATTAGCAGGCCAAGATCCAACTCCTCCTCATGGTCCCTATCGTAGCCCTATATATACCCCATGTGACATGAAACCAAGTGAACGATTAATCCAAGGAAACACAAGAAAAATCGTAAGTTTTTCCTCTCTCCTCCTCTCTCTCTCTGCGCCCCGAAAGGAAGGGAGAAATTCTCTTCTCAAATTAATTGGAAAAGCATACAATTAATTGGCAACGCATGCTCTCTCCAATGAATTGGAAACACATACAATTAATTGGCTCTTCTCCAATTAATTAAAATGCATGCATTTAATTGCATGTGTTTCTTCTCCATGCGTTTTCAGAAGAAAATCCGTTTTCTTCTCCAATTAATTGCATGCGCAATTAATCTCTTAAATAGTAGCCTCATGCAACTTCTTGGATGAGAAGAAATCACCCAAAAGAAATTTTCTTGGAGAAGGAGAAAGCATCGCAACTTTCTTGGAGCAGTAAGTTGCCTCTCACAGCAACCTCTTGGAGGAAGCTTCTTCTTCCATGCCTCGGTGGAGAATCTTGTGAGAGAAAGAAGGTTGGTTAAGCAATCTTCGATGGATGAAGTTGCTCACATAGTTTTCTCAAAGGAAGAGAGGTTGCATATGCAATTTTTCTCAAGGGAAGAAAATTACATGAGCCACAGAGGGAGCAGCAATTTTTCTCAAGGGAGAAATATTGTTTACGCAATTTTTCTTAAGGGAAGAAAAATCTGCCAAGTGGGGTTTGTGTTTGGATTATCTCCTAGGAGCGGCCGATGGCATCCCTTTGGTTAGGGATTGGTTGGAGCAAGGAGAACGGATCAACTTGGTGGCCACATGTCTTGGTAGATCGTTGCCCATGCGACGTCCAAGAGGGGAGGGTCATACGGTAGAAGATCGTAAGGTAACCAAAGGTATATTCTTCCTTGGCTCCTTTCTTTCTTATTTGTACCTTATTCAATTGCCTCGTCATTTCATGTTTGTTATTTAATTATTTTGATTGCGAATCATAGTCAATAATTATTTAACTGGACCCCGACCATAAACTCAAAAGCCGACGATCAACTCGTCACCTTTTCCGCGGTCGAACGGTCGAGCAAATTGTAAGACCAATTTTGGTAATTGCTAAGTTGCAATTTGAATCGTTCGATACGGCACGAGATGGTCGATGGGAAACGACTCTCTATTCAGATTAAATTTTTAATCCGTAGGCATGGAGAGGTCTCTCGGATCGACCAGGTATCCGCTTAGGAAACCCACAAAGCCGTACCCAACAATTAGTTTATTGAAATAAACTGAGTTTAAGGGTCTATTTATAACCCTTGCGACCGAGAAATACCACGTCAGCATTTCGATAAACTTTTGCAGGGGCTATAAATAAACCCCTAAACTCAGTTTATTTCAACAATCCAATTGTGTATGAATTTTGTAATCTTTTCTCTATTCTTCTCTGAGTTCAAATTGTTGTAAGAGGCTTCTCCACCCCAAGGAGTACACCTGAAAATCGAGCTTTCATTTGTCTTGGATTAACAATCTTCCTGGTTGCAACCAAGTAAATCTGGTTGTCTGTGCCCGAGTGCATATGAGCGTTTGACACGTGGTCGATGCTTATCCACATCGCAAACGACCGTAAATGGCTACTTTTGGATAGAGTATGGACTCTTGGGCACCCGAGTCAATACGGCGCTTGGGAATACGGGCGCTCGAGTCCAACCGGGCGCCTGCATGCTCGGGCATCCGAATTGACTTGGACGCTCAGGTTGGTCTGGTCAACAACCTGTTGAGCAGTCTTTCGACAGCTCTCCTGGGTGATTTCAGGTCATCCAAAGTTGGGTTGTTAAATACGATAACTCAAACCCCGATTCATAAATTTTTTGAGAAAATTTATGAAAGATTTTAGAGTTTTCGAGCCTCCGGATGAGGAGCTAGGGGGGTTAGGGTTGGATATCCTTATATACATGCATTAAAATGAGTAAAACCCTAAATATAAGGGTGGTTGTTGGATTTTCACGAGTCAGAGGGGCTGATTGCATATAGGCCATAGCTCATAAGGGCTGCAAATGGATTTTTCGGATTCTGAGGGCCAAATCGCAAAACCTCCAACAACGAAAATCCCATCTTCTTTCTTCCTTCCCCGATCACAGCCAAAGAGTTGCTTTCTTTTCCCGATCTCTTCCCTTTGCTCCCCAACCGGCAACGCTGCCCGATCCAGCCAAGCTCCTTTCTTCTTCTCAGGTGCCATTTGTTTGGATGGAGGCAGAGGAGCAGGACAGGGGAGATCTCAGTTAAAGAGTTCTTAGATTAGGTTTGCTAATGTTGATTTGGATAATGTTTATTTGGAATAGACTAGGGGATGCATGTCTCCTTCATTTGTCGTGGTGTGTTCTTGGGATTTTCTTGTGTTATCGAGATATTATGATGGGGGTTCGATTTGGATTGTTTCCTGCAGATCATTCTACTTGTTTGGGTCTGATGTAGAGGAATTTGCTGTTGCTTTCTAATCTGATTATGGAGTGTATGAGTTTATGCTGTAAACTCCCTTTAAGGAATGCTCTGCACTTGGTTCCCCCCATCTCTGTTGTGAGTTGTGTTTATGGGGATTTTGATCCAGTTCTTGGATGCACTTGTTCTTTCGTGAGCATCTTGAGTGGTATTTGTTTTTGGTTATGCTATGCTACTATGAGCTAATTCTTAGATGAGTTCTAGGATTCATCTTTTGTTCTTTCCCTTTGTTCTGTGACTCACTTGTGTCCTATTTTTTTTTCTTGCTTTCTTTGTGGTCTGATCTGATTTAAGATTAGGGATGATGTTGGTTCACCTTGTTTGATGCTTTGACTCCCTATACTGTGAGTTTTTGATTTTGGAATTTGATCTAGAATAAAATTAGGGTTAATCATGTTTAGATCAGGGTGTACTCTGTTTAGATTGGGAAGAAGCTCCATTGGAGTGCTTGATCCATATGTCTTCCTCCTTACCGTGAGACACCCATAGGTATTGGGTTAGTTGTGTTTTAGAAATGTTGTAATGTAACCTAATCCAAGTTAACTTAGATTCAAGTTTTCCTTTTGAACCTAGGATCTTATCGGGTTAGAATTAGGGTCTGGGATTAACTCGGAGGTTAATCCTTAACTAAGGCTAAGTCTAATTGAATTTAGGGTTAGCTTAATGGTGTGGTTCAGTATCGTGGTGAACCATACTTTGGGTCAGATTGGGATAATCTGTATATGACTTGGTGTCTAGTAGCTACTATTGTTTGTAATGATAGCTTATACTATGTTTCATGGATATAGAACATTGACTTAATCAGTTGGCTATGGACTATTTTAGACGGAGGATTCTCGTCGCTTGCGAACTACTACATCGGAGGCTACCTTTTGACTTATCTATTTTGATATTGTCATAGTTCTATGCATAGTTTATTATGATAGTAGTAGGTTTTATGCTTTATATCTGCATTTCGTATATCTACGCTTGATACTTGTTGCTGATCTTTGGGATGATCAGATTTATTTCTATACAGTTTTGATATTGGATATTCATGCTAGCTCTTTATTGCACGTATATGTTATTATGCGTATAGGAGTAGTGATAGGACACCTTATACCTACATTAAGGTTAGAATATGGTGTTGAGGCAATCTATGGTCCGTGTGATCATGTATTTTGATGTTTGGGCAAAGGGTGTAAGTTAGGTTCACCCTTGTATTTGATATGTGTATTTGAGTGTCCAAGTTTGCAGGATACACATATGACTTAGCTTGATGGCTTTGGGTATGGTGAAGAATGGAGCATCCGAGGGACCGTGGACAAGGCAGCAAGGACGAGCCGAGAGAAGCACAATTTGAGGCATACGCGAAGGATGACATTGGGATGAGTCGAGGGCTTGTATGCATCAGAGAGACAAGAGCCAAAGTGAAGAAGGCTTGAAGACAACAGGTGAAGGCAGCAATGAAGAGTCAAGTGAGTCACGATGGATCGTGGACTCGACAACAAGGATCGAGGCTGAAGGAAGCTCCAAATGGTAAGATGTGAAGGATAGAAAGGTATCCAAGAGACGCGAGGCTGATGGAGGATGCTAGAAGCTAAGGCTAGGTCTAGGTTGGTCGGCCGAGGACGAGTGCTGAGTGAATGTACTCGTGGTTGAAACCCTAAGTTTAGGGTTTTACTAGTCGATTGGTATGAGATCAATTGACTGGTTGAGGGCACAGAATAATCAATCAACTGATCTTTTTGTATAGTCGATTGGTGTCGGTTAAATATGAACGTTGGACTGTAACGTTTGAATTCAACAGCTGTCCATTGACTAGTGTTGGCACTAGTCAACTGGTAACGGTTGTATTAGCAAACGAGTTCTATTCAAGAGAACTCTATTTGCTTGAGCAAGATTAATGAAATAGAGGTGGTTAACCCATATTAGTAGTCTACCAAGCTCTTGTGTGCGTGTGCGATGTTGTGACAAGATTTTTGCACTCACAAGGAGCTACACGAGCTAGACGAAAGTTTTTCGGAGACTCATCCACCAACGGATCAGGATCATCCACTTTACGGACAGCCGTGGAGTAGGAACGTGATCTTCAAACGTTACATCGGTTTGTTCTCCTTGTTAGTTTTAATTTAATTGTTATTATGCTTGCGCACTAATATCATAGGAAGAGAAACCGAGAGAGTTGAGGGGCAATGCCTATTCATCTCCTCTAGACGGTCATACGATCCCCTACAAGTGGTATCAAAGTGGGTCGCTCTCCATTGGACTAATTGTCAAGGAAGCACAAGATGGCCGGATCAAACATCCATCTACCGAAATATGAAGGAGACTTTGCTTGGTAGAAGAAAACGATGAAAGTATATTTCAAAATCGATTTTGATTTTATGCTAATCATGGAATTCAATTTTGAAACTCCAACGGACAAGCATGAGAAGAGGCTCCGACCTCGATATTTGACTAAGGAGCAAAGGGAAAATTCGGAAATGGACAAGAAGGTAACAAAAATCATATTATATCTTATGTCTTCTACTGTGTTGGTGATAATAGGTGATTATAAGAATGCAATGATAGATCGAAGAGCGTTGCTAGGGGGGGTGAATAGCAATTTGTCAAATCTCTTCTACTTACACGGTTAGTTTTCACACATGAATATATAATAAAATGAAACTAACAATGAAGAACAAACGCTAACAACCTGATTTACTTGGTATCCACCCCGGACGGGTGACTAATCCAAGAATCCGTCGGTGGATCAATCCCCGGATAACCTCCGGCTAGTCCTCGTCGCTCCTTGTGGGTGGAGAAACCTCGCCACAAACTCAAACAAAGCACTGAGCACAAAGACTACTATCTTGCCTTTAACCAAGACAAGATTCGTCAAGAATCTCAGCCACTACGAAGTCCTCTTTAAATAGGACTCGGGATGAAACCCTCGCCACCAGTCGACTGCTCCCAGGGCAGTCGACTGGTGCCACTGAAATTCGACCGTTGCACCCCAACGTTCGAATTCTCAGCCAACTCACCAGACACCTACCAGTCGACTGGTCCCCAAGGCAGTCGACTGGTCCCCGGCCAGAACCCTTCTGTGAGTTTTACCAGTCGACTGCCCCAGGCCAGTCGACTAGTCTCCTCACCCACATAAGGTTACCCTTCCTGAGTACATTTCACTCCGCACTCAACCCTAGGATTTCCCGAGTACAATCACACAACACTCGTACCCTCACGACTCGACTGACTCCTCATCCGCAACCTCGACTATTGCCTTCGCGCCCTCTTCATCTTCGCTCCCATCCCTTGGATGCACGCAAGCCTCCAGCTTGCCTCCATGCCATCCTTCATGTATGCCTAGAAGTCCGCGCCCATCAACTCATCGTCCCTGCTCTCCAAGGTCCCTCAGGTGCGCACACAAGCCCACGGCTTGTCTCCATGCCACCCTTCACCGTACCGAGGCCGTCCCGTCAAGTCCATATGTGTAACATGTACAACCTGCACACTCAACATACACATATGAGATAACAAGGGTAAACCTAACCTAAACCCTTTGCCCAAACATCAAAATACTTGGTCACTCCAGATCATAGATTGCCTCAACAATCTCCCCCTTTTTGATGTTTGGCAATACGTTTAAGTTAGGGAAACAAGATAGTAGTCAATAGCAAAAACCATGCTAAACAAATGCATATGCCATGCATACATGGATCCTATCCAAAGGCATCCCACAGCTAACCCTCCAAGTTAGGACTTTTCACACACTTAGTCCTCCAAGCTAGGACTTTTCCACACCTAACTCTCCAAGTTAGGACTTTCTCACACCTAGCCCTCCATGCTAGGACTTTTCACTAAAACGGGCTTTTTAGAGCTTCTCCTAAGCTCCCCCTACATTGGACTTACAAAGGCTTTTTAATAACCTCTCCAAGATTCCCCTTACGCCAAGAATGGAGCAAACATGATCCCCCTTAATCTCAGCTTCCCTTAAACCTAGGGTTTCTTGCAAAGATAAGTTTGGTTTCCCAACTTAAACCCAAACTTCTCCCCCTTTGCCTAACATAAAAAAGAACCCAACAATATCCCAATTATTGGTTCTTTGAATCCCTAATGATCATAAACAAAGTGTACTAGACCCCCATACACTTGTTTCCTATCATTTGGACACAAAACCAGCTGCTGATACACAAATCAATCCTGGCCAGTTGACTGCCCCCAGGGCAGTCGACTGATACTCTGATTTATCAGTTTTCTGGCCAATTTCAGAATTACACCAGAAATTCCACAAAATTCCAAAAATTCTCAAATTTCATGGAGAACTTTGTGGTACCCATACCTACTTGGGAAAATATATTCCACAATGTATCTATCACCATTCTCAAGTTTGACACAAAACCCAAAAATTTTTCTATGAAAATCAAGGCAAACAAGGAGGCAACCTCCCCCTTAACCTATGTCTTCTCCCAATTTTCATTTTCCAAGGTCAAGTTCTACCCAACTTGACACCATAAACTCAAGTTAAGTTCTACCCAACCTAACTTCCAAGTTCTTCCCCTTTGGCTACCATTAAAGGATTGCTCCCAAGCAACCTTATCCCTAGTGCCAAAAAGAACTCAACAATTCCCACAAAACCCTAAAGATTTGCAAGCACACTTGCTAGGATATATCCTATCCTAGAAAAATAAGATTTCATGAAAACCACAAATGTGCTTGACTTTTGGTACAAACTCTAATTTCCTTAAACATGGCATGTTGTATCAATTTTCAAATGTAACCATAATGTCATGTGTTTGCCAATTCCATTCATTGTCATTTCACACAAGAAATTATCCTTAATACTTCCCTTTTTATCTCTTAATCCTAGACATATGTGGGAAACTTCCATATTTTGTTCATTCATCAAGAGTTGATTATCCAATATCATCCAATATTAGTCTATGAATCTTCAAATCATATAATGTCAATCCATAAAATCTCTCAAGATACTTTCCTTTGTTTCCAATTTTGCAATTTCTTATCACCTAATAGGTCTTTTTTGCAAACTCTCACTTATCAGTCGACTGCCCATATGACAGTCGACTGCCAAAACTCACAGAGAGTTTCTGAGCTTGAGACCAGTTGACTGCCCCTAGGGCAGTCGACTGATACCTGATTTTCAGGTTTTTCAGCCCAATTTTAGAAATCCCTAAATAATTCTACAAATCTCCAAAAATTATGAAATTTCGTGGGGAGGTTTATGGGGCCAATGTCTACTTGGGAAAAATTCGTTTCCAAACAAATGTACTCCGGATCCCAAGATTGACACGAAACTCAACTTTCTCTAAAATGTATCATTTAAACACAACCCAAAAGTTCTAATTGTGATTTTTCCTTGATGTATCTTCTAATACTTGGAGACAATTCATTTTTATCAGTGAATTACATGATATTTGCCCATTAAAACCTAATTTTACCCAATACAACCGTATTTCCACATTTTTATCCCTAAATTTCCTTTTTAATGGGCCAAAACCTAGGATTAAAACTTATCCAAATCTTTCAATCACTTTTTGGCACATTTCACCTAATTTCCTAGAAGAGAAATTCTTGAGATCCATTTACCATGGACCCCAAAGGCTCCTAGAGCTCCCCCTTGAGCTCTGAGCCTTAGCCACCTCCCTAGGTGACTTAACCCATACTAGACCACACCGGTGAGCCTCTGGTGATTCTTGGCCCACAAAACGAGCCCTCTTAACCCTAGACACCTTGTCTTTGGTTAAGTCATTCTTTTTCTCTTTAGATGTCACTCCCTTGTCATCCTTGGACTTTCCCTCCTTGCCATAATTGTATGCTTTCCCAGCATACTTCTGTTTGTTGGCCTTGGAGGTCTTAGATCGGTATCCCAAACCCGATCTATCATAGTTGGGTTTTAAGCTACCCAATACCATGTCTAAGCCCTTAGATCCAAACGTGAATCTTTCTAGGGCCTTTTCTAATGTATCAAGCCTTGCCCTCAAGGCTTGATTTTCTCTTGCCAAGTTTCTAACCTTTGAGTCCATATATCCATTTGAACATTCCTAGATCTACCCTCTTTTCTAGGCACATTCCTCCCCTTTTTGGGATTAGTGTCATGATCCCTTAGGTCTTGAGGTCTTGGGCTCATGATGCATGCTTTTCCTAGGGTTATGATCTACCTTGTTAACCCTAGTCCTATCATTATATCTAAATCCAAAGTTGTGTACTAGTAAACAATTTTCATTCATTTTAGCATGCATGGATGAGTAATTAACATGATTCTTAAATGCAAGGAAGAACTTGAAATTGAATTCCTTTTTAACTTAGGGTTAGAAAGTACCTCCCTTACCCTTGTAGTCCCTCCTTGTTGTGATCTTTGCTTCCTCCTTTCTTCTTTCTCCCATCTCCTCAAGTGTTCCATTTTCTTGAACTCTTTACTCCTTGGGAACTTAGTGTGGTAGTGCCCTAGCTCACCACACGTAAAGCATCAGATCTTCTTCCTTTTAGCTTGGGCTTCTTCACTCCTACACTTCATGTTAGATTTAAATGGAATTGAAATGAGTGTAGAGTGCACCTCCTTTTTCTTACCAATTGGACACTTATCCTTGTAGTGCCCCTTTTTATTGCAACCAAAACATGTAATATGGTCCTTGGTCTTGGCTTTGGTGGAGGTAGAGGCTAGGTTGACTTCTTCTTCAACCTTGGATGAGGTAGATGCTTCCTCTTGTTCCAGCATGGAAGTGGGTCTCTCCTCCCCCTCAATCTTTGAGGTGGTGGCCTCTTCCTCTTTTTCTCTTGAGGAGGTTGATGATCTTTCACTTAACTCCTCCTCACTTGAAGAAGCTGACACTTCCTTTTCTTCTTCTTCTTCTTGACTCATTTGACTTTTCTCCTTGGGCTCTTGAATTTGTGTAGGAGTCTCATGAAGTTTTTCAACTTATCCCATAATTCACATGCATTTTCATATTTACCTACAACACTCAAAACATTATTAGGCAAAAGATTTATCAAAATACTAATTACCTTCTCATTGGCTTTTGATTGTTCTTGTTGCTCTTTGTCCCAATATCTAGGACGAAGCCTCTTTCCGTGCTTGTCCTTTGGAGCTTCGAACGGCTCTTCTATGGCTATTCTACACGCCCAATCCATGCTAAGCCAAGTTTCCATCCTTGCTTTCCAATAGCCAAATCCTCATTGTCGTAGGGCGGTGGAATGTAAATGTCGTCCCTCAACTTATCTTCCATTTTCTTTTCCCTCTAGCGTGTGCTCCCTCGGCGGTTAGTCCGATCAAGAGCGGTCCTTCGCTCTGATATCAATTGATAGATCGAAGAGCGTTGCTAGAGGGGGGGGGTGAATAGCAATTTGTCGAATCTCTTCTACCTACACGGTTATTTTGCACAGCGAAATATATAATAAAATGAAACTAACAATGAAGAACAAACGCTAACAACTTGATTTACTTGGTATCCACCCCGGACGGGTGACTAATCCAAGAATCCGTCGGTGGATCAATCCCCGGATAACCTCCGGCTAGTCCTCGTCGCTCCTTGTGGGTGGAGAAACCTCGCCATAAACTCAAACAAAGCACTGAGCACAAAGACTACTATCTTGCCTTTAACTAAGACAATATTCGTCAAGAATCTCAGCCACCACGAAGTCCTCTTTAAATAGGACTCGGGCTGAAACCCTCGCCACCAGTCGACTGTTGGTGCAGGAAGCACCATATCGAACATTGTTTTGATATTGGCAAAGGATTCAAAGTTAAGTTTATTTGTGATCTAATAAAGTTACTCAAGTGTGCAGAAAGAAGTCCTAGCGAAGGGCTGCTAGGCACCTGGCGAAGGACTGCCAGGAAACAAAGTCCTAGCGAAGGGATGCTAGGCACCTGGCGAAGGACTGCCAGGATACAAAGCCCTAGAGAAGGACTGCTAGGCACCTGGCGAAGGAATGCCAGGATACAAAGCACTAGCGAAGGACTGCTAGGCACCTGGCGAAGGACTGCCAGGATACAAAGCTCTAGCGAAGGACTGCTAGGCACCTGACGAAGGAATGCCTGGATACAAAGCCCTAGCGAAGGACTGCTAGGCACATGGCGAAGGAATGCCAGGACACAAAGACCTGGCGAAGGACAGCTAGGCACCAGGCGAAGGACAGCTTAGTACTAAAGACCTGGCGAAGGACAGCTAGGCACCTAGCGAAGGACTGCTAGGCAAAAGTCTAACCGGAGGAGCCGGTTGGCATCAGGTAAATTCTCCCGAGAGGAGTAGGTGAGGACGCGTTCCCCGTCGAGGGAACAGTAGCGTCGGCTCGACCTAGGGCTCCATTTTGGAGACCTAAAGTCAGAACCAAGACAGCGAAGGCTGTATAAAACTAACATATTATTGCTCTGTGTTATTTTGGACTAACCCTGGATGCAGGACCGAAGGAACGAGTGTCTGCAGCTCAGAGAGCCTCAAAGGAGTGAGGCAGAAGCTGAGTAGGGCGCCCGGAGTGTCCCGGGCGCCCCCAAGGTGAATACAAAAATAAGTAGAGCAAATGTACGCTTTGATAGCTCATGGGCGGGGCGCCCCCGTGCTCCCGTGCGCCCCCATGCTCCCGGGCGCCCCGGATGGTCCGGGCGCCCCGAGCTCAAGCTAACGAAGCGGATAAGAGGCAAGCCAGCGAGAAGCCAACGGATAAGAGTCAACCCGGGCGCCCCCAGCGACCCGGGCGCCCCCGTCAAAGTCTGATCCCGAGTTTGAAGGGATCAGAGCTGACCGAGAGGAACTCGGATCAGATGACACGTGGGGGGGGGCGCCCCCAACGTTCCGGGCGCCCCCAGGGGCTATAAAAAGGCCCTCGACCCCAAGGCTTCAAAGAACAATTTTTTCCAACACATTCACGCTCTTCTACTCGAGCACTCTGTCCCAGAAACCTCCCGACTCGAGATACAAGCGTCGACGACGTCCCTCTGCTTCGAAAATACAATCTACTCTGGACGTCGATAATTAAGAGCGGCTTTCTTTTAGTTTACTGTACTAATCTTGTAATCTATTTCTATAAACTTTTTGCGCATATAGAATTGCCCGCAGTAAACGGTCAACGACCGTGGGCCTTGGAGTAGGAGCCGACCGCGACTCTGAACCAAGTAAAATCTTGGTGTTCGCGTGTGTTATTTTGTTTTTAATTATTTCCGCTGCTAATTCTCTTTTACGAATCCGAACGTTTTACGATATTCACCCCCCCCTCTATCGTATTCTCTTGATCCAACATCGACTGCTCCCAGGGCAGTCGACTGGTGCCACTGAAATTCGACTGTTGCACCCCAACGTTCGAATTCTCAGCCAACTCACCAGACACCTACCAGTCGACTGCCCCCAGGGCAGTCGACTGGTCCCCGGCCAGAACCCTTCTGTGAGTTTTACCAGTCGACTGCCCCCAAGTCAGTCAACTAGTCTACTCACCCACATAAGGTTACCCTTCCTGAGTACATTTCACTCCGCACTCAACCCTAGGATTTTCCGAGTACAATCACACATCACTCGTACCCTCACGACTCGAGTGACTCCCCATCCGTAGCCTCGACTATTGCCTTCGTGCCCTCTTCATCTTCGGCTCCCGTCCCTCGGATGCACGCAAGCCTCCAACTTACCTCCATGCCATCCTTCATGCATGCCTCGAAGTCCGCGCCCATCAGCTCATTGTCCCTGCTCTCCAAGGTCCCTCAGGTGCGCACACTGTTGGAAACGAGATGGCTAGAGAAAGGGGGGTGAATATAGCCAATCACTTTTCACTTACGATCAACAATTTTCCTGCACTTAACTTATCAGTAGCACAGCAGCGGAAGAAACAAAAGAAACTGAAAGTGCAGTAAGCTAAAGCAGAGACAAGATCAATACAAAGACAACTGCCAAGAACTTTAACAAGAGGGTTTACAAGGTTTGGGGATAACTTGCCCCTACTCCTTGGCGTGCCCTTAAGGTGGGCGATCCCTTGATCGTCGGCAGATCAAGCCCCGGTTTCACCGGATATAATGCAACCTCCTTCTCGGTGGAGAAACCTCTCCACAGCGTTTCAGACAGAATAGAGTTTAAGCACAAAGAAACTACGAGAAAGATCTTACTCAACCACTTAGCAAGGACAAGAACAGAGCTAGCTTCCCTGACCTCCACCCAGTGGCGATCTCACGCAAGAACCCTTCTCCGTGTCTTCCCACTGTTAGACTCCAAGCTACTTGTTCTCTCCTTCAAGCGCTCAAGTAAAGACTGGTTGCTTCTCGATTGCTTGCTCAAAGTGATGACAGCTTCAAGAACGCAGCAAGCAAGCAGATTGTGGAGAACACTAGGCGCGGCAAGAACACAAGTTTCAGAACTCTGCTTCTACGAAGCTCACTTCCGCGCTTTTGATCCTCCACCCAGCACCAGGTGACAACATCCTCCATAGCCTCCAGCTATCTTGCTGCCAACACCAGCTACCACTGAGCCCTCTCTGGTCTTCCTGAGATCCCCTCAGTCAAGCCCCAGTCTCGGCTCCAATCTGCAGCTCGGTCGTTGCAACCTGAAATGGAGTATCGGACAAACCTGCTCCAAGGAAAACCTCCGTTGACCTCTCCTTGAGTATTTAAATCCTCCCCTGTCACCTGCAGCTTAATCAGACTGTTAGAGCAGCAAATCATCCAATAAATCAGATATTAGAAGCAAACATCAGCGAATCGGATGTGATCAGACGCTCTGACCACGTCTGACATTGCAATTTGAATTAAAGTGATCGGTCACTGGACCGATCCAGGATTTGTGGATCGGTCACCAGACCGATCAGAGTGAAGCCTGATCAGTCACCTAGACCGATCAGGACATATGAACAGTGATTTTTTTAATCAGATCCAAGATCCCTGATCGGTCACCAGACCGATCCAGGACTTTGATCAGCAAGGGAACTCACTCACTTCCCACTCCCTGATCGGTCACCAGACCGATCAGGAGTAAGGTATTGAGGAAGCAGCCTGCTCCTTGATCGGTCACTGGACCGATCAGGAGCCACACAGTAGGTTCCCAACCTCACTGTGTGCTCCCTGATCGGTTACCAGTCCGATCAGACATAGCTGGATCAGTCACCGGACCGATCCACTAAGGAGCAGCGTGCCAATGTCCCTGATCGGTCACCAAACCGATCCAGAGACTCAACCCTAGCCCTCCAAGCTAGTGGCTTCATCCACCTTAGCCCTCCAAGCTAAGGATTTTTCCATCTAACCCTCCAAGTTGGGAATTTGCACCTAACCCTCCCAAGTTAGGACTTTTCACCTAGCCCTCCAAGCTAGGACTTTTCACCCAACCCTTCCGAGTTAGAACTTCATCCAACCTAGCCCTCCAAGCTAGGCACCTGACCCTCCAAGCCAGGACTTTTTCACCTAATTCTCTGGGATGGGAATTTGCACCTAACCCTCAAAGTTAGGACTTTTCACCTAGCTCTCCAAGCTAGGACTTTTCACCCAACCCTTCCGAATTAGGACTTTTCCAACACCTAACCCTCCAGGTTAGGATTTTCCAACACCTAGCCTCCCAGACTAGGATTTTCCAACACCTAGCCTCCCAGACTAGGATTTTCCAACACCTAACCCTTCAGGTTAGGATTTTCCATATCATGCCTGATCCCCGACCAGGACTTAATCATAATCATAATCAACCTAAACTAAAATCGATGTCAACACCAAAACAACAATCAGGGCAAGACTGCATCAACAATCTCCCCCTTTTTGTTGTTTGACAATCCGATTTTAAGTTTAGGGATTCTCAATCAATAGCTCAACTTTGGAATCATAGGGGAATCTAGATCCTCCTCCTATAACATGATCATCCTAAACTTAACCAATCCACACTCTCCCCCTTTGTCGAACACGAAAAGGGTCTAGACGGGCTGTTAAGTTTTAAACAGGCTCCCCCTCAACCCTAGGGGTATCCCAAATCAACAAAGATGTGATAGGTTGTTGCATAACCATACGAACATATATGAAAAAGATAGAGCAAGATATAGCAATCACATGCATCATATGAATCTGGAGTATAAACTCGCAAGACATGCCATAATATTCATAAGTATCAAGTAGACATGACATTGTAAGCATGAACATGGCAATTGAGCAAACATGCAGATAAAACTCATGGCATCAACAATAGATATACTAATATCAGATAAGCATGTGAAGCAAAGTCGGCAAGTTAAAGCATAAGACATCCAGACAAGTAGCAAAATACATGTGACACAAGGCCACACTAAGCAAGTCAAAAAGAGCATACAGCCCAATAGTCAAACAGACCAAACATGGTCAAGTGCACAAAGCATGGAAAAAGAACAGCAAACACCTAAGCTCAAGCATCAGCGGGGGGATCCTCATCGTGCACGAGATCGGCCATCGTGGTATCAGTAGGAGCAAAGGACCCTGGCGCAGTACTAGATGAAGGTACACCTCCTGGAAATGTGTGGCTGCGCCACTCATCATACCATGTCTGCTGGAGGGTACGGGTCCCCGAGACCTGGGTCTCGATCCCGGTCAGTCGGGAATCAATGGAGCGAAAGCCTGATCGAAACTCCTCACGATCTGCCTCCCTGAACTGAATAAGCTCCTGTAGCGTCTGATCTAGCTCTGAAATCTTCCATCGGAGATCTGGATCCGGCTCGTCATAGTCATCATCATCAGCAGCAACGGCTGGCGCCTGACCCTGTGGACCTCCCCTAGGTAACTCACCAAGGACCCTACCATCTTTCCAGATCAACATCCGATCGGGCCCCCGAACAATGATGCCAGACTTGGCGAAAGCTCGCCGTCCAAGTCTGCAGTCCTATCGGACCATAGGCACCGTCCGGCCCTTGGTGACATCAACACCAACTGACATGAGCCAATCGGTGATGACGTGCCCAAAAGGCATGTAGACGGTGCGACGGCTGGGCTCTCGATAAGATAAGATGGACTGGAAGATGCTCTCCATGATATCGAAATCCAAACGGCTGTGCATGCCGTAGAGCATCAGGCAGTGATAGGGTCGAATCTCAGCTAAAGGTTTGGAGGTGATTGGAAGGATACAATTCGTGATGATCTTGAATAATATGTAGCTAGTGGCAGAGAGATGCAGTGCAGCAAAAGTAGGAAAGTCAAGGCCAAGCTCATCAAGACCGTCTGGACGCGGATAACCAAAGAAATACTGATGAATGGAATCAGGAGTAACATCTTCAAAGGGTGCTAGCAGGGGATTAGGAAGCTCGGGATAGAGTGAATACATGTTTGGCGATCGTCGACCACCCAGAAACTCGGCAAGTATGTCATAGGAAAAATCAAGAGTCCGTTTGGCGACTCGAGTGGTGAACTCGAAACCGCCTTGAGGACCCTGCTGAAGGTTATTGTAAAACTCCGAGACTAGGTCATAGTTGATGGTCCTTTCAAGAGAGAGAAGAAAACCAAGATTGTAGTGAAGGACAATCTCCATGACTGATGGACAATATTCAGTTAAGAAGGGGACATCTATTGAACGGCAGGGTAATAGTTTGAATGTCCGTGCTTGGAAGGCCTGTTCACAGGCCGCGTTCGGGAATCTGGAGCTAGAAGAGGGCTGTGGCCGTTTGGAAGGCCCAGATGCAGCAGGGGTTTTCCCCCTTGAGCTGCCGTCCCCAATCTCCTTGCCCTTAGAAGACTTTCTATAGGGGGTTGAATTGGTCATGACACAGAATTCAATTTATTTGATAAGATCGATCAAACAAAACAAGAATTGATCATATAAGATGATACCCAATCAAAAGATAGATAGATTCGATCATAAGGTGAAAAGTAAGGTCGCGGCAAAGATCACGACACCACAGCAAGAACAAGAACAAAAACCATGGTTAGCTTCATATCCATATAATCCATGAAGAGATTGTAGAAAAACTGAAATCAAGACTTACTTAGGCGCCATGGGTGAGGTTGCGCAAGGAGGAAGAATCTAGTTCCTCAAGGTTGAGAGAGAGAGGCCTGCGCAATAGAAACTCTCGGACGCAGAGAGCTTGGAATAAGTGGGGAGCTCGCAGGGAACAGGAAGACACCAGTAGGGATCTCCGCAAGAAATCGCACGCACGAAGTGGGAGAGACGCAGGAGAGTGCTCTTGCTCAAGCAAGGTTGCGCAGATGTGGAGTTTCGGCGCTAGGGTTCGGCGCTGAAAAGGGTTTTGCGAAATTAATCGGTTGGTGGATCGGTCCACCAACCAGAATTTAGTGCGTTTGAACGGATCACCGTTCGATCTGATCGCACTCAGACCGATCAGGCTACAGCC